>VOMN01107499.1:0-28562 GCA_014899125.1 Orchestia grillus | reverse complement strand
TGTGGTAAATAAATGTTTACAAATGTTTTACAAATGTTTACAAATATCCAGCTAAGTGAAAGACACATGTCCACCTAAGTCAGATACCCAAGTTCAGCTAAGCAAGGGCACGTGTCCAACTAAGTAAGGTAAGCTCCCAGGAGAAAAAATTTGTCATCAATTGTTTTTCGAAGGTTTGCCATGGAAGAAGAAGGCTTGTCATCTTCCGGGGATGTTTCTACTTTACATAAATGGATCCTTTAGTTAAAGTATCCATCAAACTGAACCAGCTTGGCTACTTTGAGCTGCTTGACAGCCAAATTTTGCCATTTTCACAATACCTGAATGAAAAAAGGCCTACTACTTCGCCTATTTTTTAGGATGAGAACTGCCGAGTGTATCCGGCTAGAACTGTAATTAATTGACATGATAATCATTCTCGATATGTCAGGCATTTATAATGGCCAACTAAGTCCCCACATAGCAGGTCGATAGAAAATTGGTGGGACTACCTAAAACGAAACATTAGATGCCGAGAAGATCGTCTGTGGCTACAATGTGAGATAAGTTGATGAAAGATTAATAATCTTGCATCATTGCATCAAAAAACCAAAACTGATAATTTTGATTTAAAAAGGCCCATTATACCTCACGACACTGGTAGATTCAATGCCTAACAGAATTGCCTCCGTTATTCTGTGGTGTAGGAACTACACCACAGAAGTAGTAGGGGACAAATTTTTATCCGGGGAGCGTACATCATTCGGTCAAGTATTGCATTTATCCTGTGATGCTCACAGAAGCTAGACGGCCACTTGGGGGCTCAAACAACAATAGGCAATTAACTCCGCGGAAAATCAAACAAGGATTTGACTATCTTGCGCCAAGAGGTGTATTGTCTCGATGTGTTTGAAGAGGAGGAACCTCGCTATCGCCGCTTTTGCGTTAGCTGACCTAAGGTGAAGAAGAACCGGGATGATGAGTAAATAAAAGATAAGTATAGTATTTTGAGAACACTTCCTCTCTATGATGCTTGAACTTGAAGTCGAACTATATGGGCTCGTAGAGTTATTTTCTCCTGCACTTATTAACAAAGCTATAACTAAGGGTTGTTGGTTCACTTTATTTTTCTTACTTGCAGAATTAATGCGTAGATTAAAGTTTAGAGTTGAGCCAAGATATGCGTCAAGGAGTGTGCTGGGCGATAAATATGGAAACATGAATGCAAAAGTAGCATCACTAATTATAGAGTACATACATAATCATACTTTAAGGAAATCTACTGATTTGTTTGGGCACTGAATGCTTTTTCACCTCAACTGTTTTCCTTTACCCTTATCACGAACTTGCATGATTGAATTATAATCAAGAAAATATTAATGAATTTTGTTGAAAGTATCAATCAAGATTATGCTGTGACTTCAAACACACGAGTGTATAATTGGATGGCACCCAAGCACAGGCGCACATGCATGTGAGTGGATGCTAACTCACACACTTGAGCAAGGACACCAAGCAGGGAGGGGCTCGTCAGGAGGGTGTTCACACGGCAGCTGTTTTGTGGAGGATTTACGCGCAGAGAAACTCCGGCACTGGGACGAGCTGGGGATTTCTAAGAATAGTAACAACTGCCTGTTAGTTGAAATTTTTTTATTGGAGGGATACATTTAGCTATAGCCAATATTTATGGATTGATTCTATGCCTCATTCAAGGTTTTTGTATAAATTATTTCATTGTTTTGACAAATTTTACATTTTATATTAAATTAATTCATAGGTAGTTTTAGAGCTTTGCAATGGCGGGAAGATTATTTTGTTTGAAGAAGAAGAGCAGGAAAAGTTTTTACCTGTTAGATGCAGAGAAGTTAATACACGTATATTATGTCAAATTCGTCAATTCATGTGCTCTATATTCGATTTATGTGGAAACCATCATTTTTTCCAAGCCATTAGGTTCAGAATTTTGAAAAAAATCATGCACGGTAAATGCTTACTATTCTACTTCTTCAACACTTCACGTTTTCTTCTTTTTTTCAGGCTATACTTCTAAGATGGAAAGTTGCGCTTGCAATATGTGTCACCTGATGACTACAACAACTGCTGCTGCCAAAAGCCCTGTCATTTTCTCACTGAGACGGTGGTAACATGCTGATGTGCGCCACTGTCGTTCAGGCGTCCATCCGCCTCATCCTCGCCCTCCGTTGGAAATATTGGCTAAATCTTTCTTCTCACATATTCTAGCGTTGCGTTGGATTTATTTACAGTTTATTTTGATTAATGCAGTAGAAAAAGTTACATAATTTCAAGTTTTCAAAATACAGTCTCGCATCAAATCATGGAGCCTCAGTTCGTCGTTTTGCAAGTGGTGACAAAAATCTAGCATCTTTCTTTCACGATACTAGATTTTTTGGTTTGTTCAAAATTTCCTTCTTTCACACTCGAATGTCTTAAATTCTTTTCAGTAAACTTTTCGTTACGGGCACTCATTCAGAATCAACGCATCAATTTCACTTTCGCGTGGCGATTAAAGCTAATTAGCCCCATTTGTTTCCTCATTGTTAGCCGGTGTTTGTCGGCTCCTTTGCTAACGAGCTCTAACATTAAAATGAATCCTGTGTTTCTTTGTTAAATAAAAAGCTAAGCTTCTAAATTGTAACTTATTCATGTGTACGCTGCTATGGACAGTTCTCAGAATATGGGCTATAGGACAGGAATCCCTTAGTGCAAATAAAATTTGTTCATCCTACTTACAGTACGCTTACCTGCATAGAAGTTTTTCATTCGTTTTCACCATCCACTGCCTTCATTTTTATACATTTATGTTCTGTAACTTCTTCTGGACAAATTAACATAGTTTGTGACGGACACTCAGGGCAGGAGCATGCAATCTCAAAACAATTAACGAGGCGTTACCGTTACATAACACAACGTGGCTTCTCATGAAATTTGACAGCTGTCGACGAAAGATCTCTCATCTCATCCCTATACACATGCTTGGAGTCTTCTTCCCTCTAATGAAAGATACAAATGAGCATTCCGACGGTTTCATTGCCCTAGGAGCCAGCGACGAATGCTGGAGTCCTACTCAGCTTTTAGAAATTTTCCTTCTCTTTGAAAGTGGACTTCAAACTAGAAGGCAGGAACATTCCAATCTTCTTGATTAATGAGCTACGAAGATTGCAATTCGTTTTTTCTTTTGATGGATGGTATATTGCTTTTAGATAGTGTCAGAACAAGTGATGAGGAAACGCAAACCTTAATTGACGTGATGGAATTCAAGAAAACATTCAGTAAATTCCAACAATTTCATTTTCATATTTATTACATCTGATAGTAAACGTATTCCACATTCGTGAGTTTGGGAATTCGGAGTCTAAAGGAATTTGTTAGACTGGATCAGAGCCTGAATGGGGCGTCATCCTAGTGAAAAAATATTCATAAAGTTTTCACAATCGAGTTACTGCGAAGAATTGAATCAGATTTCAGTTCTCAACCAACCGTGATTGTTCGGAGCATCCATAGGGAAACCGGCAGTGTTTGGCCATCTGGAGGATGGTATCTGTCGGGAGTTATTTGGATGAATTGACAAACAGTTTGCCATATTTGGCGGCCGGATAAATCGAAGGCATCGAAGGAGACATCTGAAGCTGATGATGCTGGTTGATAATCTCATCAAGGATCGTTTCAAACGTACTGGCAGTTCGAAATCAAGCTTCTCGGTTTGCGACTTTCTCTTACCTTGTTGAAGCAAGTGCACTACACAACAAGAGTTGTCCTTGCCTAACTTCAAGGAAGTTCAGCGCTAATTTTCCTTCTTGTAGTCGTATATGAACGGTTGGTTGCAACATCGTTTCAACTAAATAAAATAAAATAAATATACCCTATGAACAAGAAGTAGATTTGGCTGTAAGTATGATATATTTTGTAGTACTTATGGGCTCTTCAACTTGAGGGGTCCCTATTTATCGCCTGCATACAACTAACAACAGAAAATAAATATTATCATTAGGTCCGTATTTCCGCTGTACCAGAATTTATTACTGATAAAAAGGCAAACTAACTTCAAAGTTAGTTCGCACGAAAATTAATTGCCAGCTAAAGTCTCTTGGTGGGTGAAGCATACAAAAATATTCGTTCAGTACCGGACTCCTGTTCTCTTTGAGCAGTTCAGGTTCACAGACTATTGAGTAAAGGCGCCGAAACGGATGAAATATTATACCCACCATAGCGAGTTATAGTTGAAATGACCAGTCAAAAGAAAATGAATGCCGGTAATTGTTGGACAGCTTAGACAGGTCGTAAGAAGTTCTAAAGAAAGCTTCTTGTTGAGTTGTTTAAATAAAATTGCGACTGAGTACATCACTCAGGGGAAAAACTTACGGAAGTTTGGGCAGCTCTCCGTGCTCTATCGCGAGCTTACAATCAGCTGTGAGGATCGGCGGAGAGCCAAAGTCAACCCCAGAAGAGGGCTTTATTCGAGGGACATGGGGTGCAAGTGCAATTAGATCCTATGTACTAGGGAGGAAACATTGCACGATTTTGCGTGAACGCCAGTTCTCTACCTGTTTGCATAATGTTTGCACAATGGCCGTATACTTCACTTAAAACCGTAGTGCAAAAAATATACTTGCGACTTATAGGGGTGGTAAAACAATTCGTGCATGATATCAAAGTATAACGGAAACATTTTTTTGTGAGGTACAATTTTTCAGGTCCGAGGTGAGTGTCATTTGAAATTCATTATTTTTAAGTGATACATGAGACTGAGTGAAAGCAGCATTGGTATTAATGTTTTTCATTCAAGCAACTTAACTCGCAGTAAAAATGTTCCACCTGGCGAGTGTCCAAACACTTCAGCAGTGAAGACTTATTTGCTTAGAAACTAGACGCAAAAATTCAGGCGAATGCCAATTAACAAGAAGCGAATATTTTGACAATCTCTGCAATGGAATGAATGCCAGAGCTACAATTGATTGGAATTCCTGAGGAGAAAAAGTTATTGTTGAATTTGACCTCAAGCTCAAATTTTATCGTATTACGGAAAAATTATCGTGAGATTATTTGCAGTAGATTCATCTTTATCGTATTCTATGGTTGAGGAAAAAATGTATTCAATGATTAGGAACATTTATCCCCGTGAAGCTAATTGATTATTATACAATCATGGTCATGAAAAAGATATTTCCACTCTGTAATTTTTATTTAAGTTTGGAACCTGAGCTTATTTTTTGTGACGAACCTGAAAATTCGGACAGAAAATTTACATATAATTAAAATTTGAGCTAAGAAATGATTGAGCAAGAGAATATAACTTTTTTAAAGGGAGACAAGCGAAAAATGAACGATCCACAGTATAAATACGAGTACTAAAGCCAGTTTTAGTTTTACAGAAACAGGCACGCTCCAAAAAATTATCATTGAAGCTGCAAATCCATACAGCGAGCGGAAGGACGTCAACAAAAAAAGGAGATGAGTTACATGGATTTACCAAGCCACTGCTTATGACCTCCTTTCAGAACTTTTCCAATCCTAAACTAGCCATTCTAGCGATCAAAGTGAACTCATTTTTGGCCACGGTCACACACTTTATCACGAAGGTTTCCCTTCACCAATGTTCAGTTGCAAAGTAAAAAACTGAATCCGAAGCACAATTTAAAATATTTTATTTTAAGTTTATGACTAAGCTGCAAACAAAACAAACCAAAATAAGTGACTTCGAAACTGCTGATAAGTAGGGCACTTTTTCCTCTTAAGTTTTAAGTGGAAAGCATCGTCGCCGCTACAGCACGCAACAAGCCTGGGCAAGAACCCGCCGTTACTCACAGTGGACTTTGATGTTTGTTGCGTTGTAGAGCGAATGATCAGGCACGGCAGGGTTCCGCGAGAGGCATCGAATTTCTGCACCATCGTCCTGCCTGGTAACATTGAGCTCGAGCACAGAGCTGGTCACCAGGCCATACTGGGCGTTCTGCGGGCGGCAGGAGAGGTGTATGTCATTTTCCAGAAGTTGTGCTCACCGGACCAAAGTTGTGTACAACTGTACTCAAATTTCAGTTGGAATGCTGCTGCCACGGGACTAAACAGGGTCAATGATTAGAAGTGGCCTCAGGTTTTGCCAGAACGAAAGTGTGACTTTCAATGTTCTCGAATTAAAAAGTATAACACCAAGGCTGATGAAAAGTACTCCTAGTTCAATAAAATTGTACTTCTGAGTTTTCAAGATTAACATTACTTATTGTCAGGCAAAAGTAAATCTACAAAAAAAAATAAATCATGTACATAAAAGGAAATAAAAATGAAGGTAATAGACGCGGAAATTGGTGTGCAGAAGATATATTTGGAACTTAAATGAAAAGATATACAAACAGGTTGATGGGGCTTCCATGAGTGGCTGCATCTCACCTACTTTGGCAAATATATTTTATTGTTTCACCGAATAAATTGAATTGCCAGTTGTAACGAGTTTAAATTACTTATTTTCGACAATAAGTGTGATCTGTTTGTATTGTTTAAGTCTGAATCACACGTGTCTGTTCCTGCGGTCATATTAATGAGTTAATTCACGGCATCCGTTGATAGAGCTAACCCAAAAAGTCGGAAAAATGGCAGCCTGCTATCTCTAGATGTTCAGGTCACCAAATCAGGCTTTACTGCCCAGCATGGTGTATACATACAGTAAGTCAATTTTTACGGAGCTAGGACTTAAATTTCATTGTGCCATCCCATTGGAGCCCAATTTTAACCTAGTCAGTCGTATGCCGTATAGAATTTATTGTGACTATTTTTCTCTAACAGAGGTGTTGACTTCCTTCAAGATTGTACGCCGGAATGGTTGTCTCATAATCTTAGTTGTAGCATTCTTGAGGAAAAATTTGCTAATGTATGCGGATATTTTTATGTGTGTCGACTATTCAAAGGGAAAAAGTTTTGGTTCCGTTCATATATAATTTTAGCTTGCATAGAATAGAAAGCAAGCAGGCGTCTCAAAAAAACAATAAATATTAACCTCATTCAGAACTTAAATTAATCTTTCTCAATAAGATCACAAGAGGCTTCCAAACACGGGATCAGATTCTATCTTGTATGCAAAGCAATGTTGTTTATAAGTATATATGCAGCCAGTGTGCAGGTACATATTGTGGAGTGACGACTTGTCTTCTCCATGTGCGCATTGCCAAGAGCAGGATGGCCTCTGCTTGTCCAGGCAGGCAATTGTAAAACCACCACACGATAAGATTAGGCACGTGCATCACAATACTACCATCCAGCGCACGAAAATAGTTTCATAGTAGTAAGTTTCTCCAATACTGTGAATTTAAAGTTTTAATTTATAAACTCAACCCATTTCTCGACACTAATAATTCTTTTGTGGAATTGAACATTTAAAATAAATGCTGAGTGCATTGGCTACAACACCATTTTAGCTCGTTTTTTACATATAAGATGCCTCGAAATTGCTTTTTCTTAGGTACCTGATTTCTATATTTTGCACTTTCACTCGCTACTGATGATAAGCAACGTTAAGCTCAAAACCTCTTAAGTAAGTTTTTTATCAAAGACGAGTATGTTTTCAGGAACATTAGTGGTATACCTTATAATCCAAAGCACAACTTCCTGAAATTTATCCGTACATGAAGTTTCAACGTTTGTTACATGAAATTTGCACCTTTGGTATTATGATATAGGTCAATTTGCAACTTTATTACCATGAAATTTTAGTAAGTTCAACACGGAAAAAGGTGACTTAAATACCAGGTTCTATCATTTTAGAATTGATTCATATACAAGGTTAGTAATAACTTGTTCAAATTTGAGAATAATTTTGTTCCATAATCTTCATTCAGATATATGTATATAACCAGTAACTCCGCCTAAAAAACTATTTATGTTTCCATAATCCTTTGAAAAATGTAATGAACGTCAGTTACTGGAAATGCCTATTCTCAGACTGTAACACCTTTTCCACCAATAATGAAAAACCTGCCTAAGCTCAAGTTAACGTTCAAAACTTAGTCGGAATATCATACTTCAAATATTGTTTCCATTCGGAATAAATCAAATTCGATAACACGTGCGCACCTAAGTTCAAATGATGATAAACTAGGTGTATGAAAATGCTCGTTGACTTAGCGTCCAAGTAACTTGAGTTAGCTCCAACTGCAATTAAATGCGGCATCGAAATATACAAGACGGTAAAACAACAAGACAAATATGAATTAAATTAAACATTAACACTGCTCACCCCGTATTGAAGTTAGTTCTAAACATATAAATAACTCATACGTCACGCGATGCCCTCGGTCGGCTCACACACACCCCTTATGTGAACGTCCGGGCGCATTCACCCATGATGTGAACAGCGAGCATCACAGTTGTTGTTACAACGGCACGCAAGGCTTTGTATAAACGCAAGTACCGAATTTAATTAATACTCTAATTCATACGACGAAGTCTAACTGGGTTGTCAGTTATGAATAAATATCAGCATGTTCCACGCGTACATTCTTCCGTTTTCGTATGTTAGGAAAAGTATTCTTCAATTATATACTAATCATCGAAATAATATGCTCGCGGTAGGTAGATTTTTAGGATGTTTGACAAGTTATATCCATAAATTAAGAGATAAATCAATACAGAGAGATCCATAATAACTGCACAAACATAACTGCTGGATATGTATTGACGTCTTGGTTCAGATTTATATTTGAGTTTTCAAAGTACAAAACGTCTGTCATTTAATTTCAAGTAACCATTTTTTATCACGTCGATGCTCATTCTTATAATAAACTAGAATTGAATTTGAATTAGGTCACAGAGTTAGCTGGTATTTAGGAAAGCACTGATGTCTTCATACTTATGGTGCTGAATGTACTGTACTTGAACTTTACTTCTTTCGTTAGTAATTTTCCTCAAAACTTTAATTTAACCTTTAGTTCGAGCCTACGAGCATTAATAATTAAAACTTTAATTTCTTTGAGCAAAAATTCATTTCTCATGTTCGAAAATTGGCTATTATGAATTGCAAGCATTATTTACATGGGCGTTTCACGGCCAAATTGGCCGTGCGTGATGAAAACGAGTGCTATCCCGTGGGGACGGGAGGGGGCAGGAGGGTGCAAGTTCCTGCCTCCCAAGACGAACTAATACACCTGCGTTGAGGGGGCAAGTTGCTGGCTGCTCCCTAAAACGAGTTCACTCACCTGAGTTGAGGGGGCAAGTTGCTGCCCCCTAAAGACCCAAATAAGATCAGCAGGCGGCGAAGACCCCGAGGTGGTACAAGTAAATCGGACCATCTCTCCTTCTCTAGAGGAGCTGGGACCCGACACCCGCACGCTGTGCGGCAACACTAAGGGAAACGAGGGAGGAAGTAACATATTTAGCTGAGCGAATTGAAAAACATTTTATCTCTCAAATATTGAAATTGAACGACTGAAACATGAAATTTCCGTTGAAATCAAGCGTGAGAACATTGACGTATTCTTTTGCTTCAGTGATATTGGAAATTATTGAATGATTGCTGTGCCGTAGGGAAGCATATTATATTATGGCTTCAGAATATTGCTAGAACAAGCTTTGATCTATGTCAGGCACCGCTGCGAAATTCTCAACATAATACACGCTTGTTGGAACGATATGCAATGTTGCTGCAATGTTACATTATTTTTGTCTCATATAAAGTTAGACGCTGCAAGATCTTACAAATTAATTAATGCAAGGGTACGTTAAAAACAACCAATTGAGGAATAGAATGAAGGATTTTTCTAAAACATAAGTCATATTTTTTAAAAATCTTTTCGAGTAAATTTTCCAGTTTTTTTCCACAAGAGTTTAGCAAAGATTTTCTTTATGAGATTCACATGAGGGTAGAAAATTTGTACTCACGCGCTCCCAGCGTGCGTTAACAATCATTTGAGTCGCACAATGAACGCATTAACAGTCATTTGAGTCGCACAATGAAAGCATTAACAGTCATTTGAGTCGCACAATGAAAGCATTAACAGTCATTTGAGTCGCACAATGAAAGCATTAACAGTCATTTGAGTCGCACAATGAAAGCATTAACAGTCATTTGAGTCGCACAATGAAAGCATTAACAGTCATTTGAGTCGCACAATGAAAGCATTAACAATCATTTGAGTCGCACAATGAAAGCATTAACAATCATTTGAGTCGCACAATGAACGCATGGCAACACGGGGGCCTGAACCCAGCGCTCGCCCTGCTAGGCTGGCGCAGGTCAGACGAACGTGAAGCTCTAGCTCTGCTGTGCCACAACTAAGTACGACTCAGCGAATTTAACTATTAATAGAGATATCAGTAGAGTTGATCTTCTCCTGTTCTTCTCGTTTATGACTTCGACTTTGACCCCTCGAAAGTTGTAAATAATCAGGCACTTTGTCGACAACACAGTTATTATACAGCAACTGAAGAGAAAATAATCAAGAAACAACTATGGCTTGCACATGATGTTTACTTTTCATGTGTTCCATAGTTATTCTTTTACCGTTCCTAGAAGTTCACTATGCGTTAACAATGTTTATATAAGGTAAACTAAATTTTTTCGAGGACATCTGCAAAAAAATTTGAAATGGATAGCTTAGTAGTTTAGTGTTCCATAACAATTAACATCAAAACAAGTCAATGTTCAGCTATTACCCTTGGTTGGTGATCGCAAGTGGCTGTTTACAGAAGGTCGTAAGCTCCGCTGTTATGGAAGCAGGTCGTAACTCTGAACTTGAAAAATGTTGTCATACGGAAATACATTCAGTACCTAAAGTTGGGTATTCTGTCACATTCTAAACGCGCATTAATCGAAGTGCTCACACAGCAGGCTGATCACAACGGTTTGGGAGACAGGCGGCAGCAGCACACTGTTGGTGGCGACACAGGCCACGCTAGCGTTGTCCCACGTCCTTGTGAGCTTCTGCACCACCATCCTGCTCTGCACCACCCCTTCTTCCTGCCCAGCCCCCTCCTCCTGCAAAGCCTCCTTCTTCTCTTTCTGGGTTTCCCCCTGTATCACTTCCCCGTCTCGTGTCCAAGTCAAGTGCGGTGCAGGTGAACCTGGAAGTAGAGAATCAGAGTCTGCGCCATCTTTGAGTACCTAGTATTCCTAGTGAGATTTCATTTACAGGAACCGCGGAATACATCATAGGTCATGCAAAAAACATCCTATTGTCGAATGCCCGACATGTTATTTACACACAGTGTATGTATCTGTAATGTATAGTGCAAATCCTCAATTAAAATAGCGCGTGAAGATGGTATGAGTTATTCAAACGATGTGTGACGCGACGCTTAAAACTTGACAGTAGGCGACGTGGCCCTGCATGTGAACCTTGGCTTGAAATGCATGCACCACTAATCGCATACGAAGATTAGTCACTCAAAATGCTTACAGTAATAAAACACTAAGAGAAGCATCATGCACTAATTCTATCGTGAATAAGGTGAGTCATATTTTTTTCAGTGTGAGCTAAAGAATTTCTACCTCAAACATTTCCCTTTCCTTACTGAATGTCTGCAACGAGCGATGGTAGCAGTTAAAAAAAACATGGTTTGTTCAAGATGAATTATGATGCATAGTTTAATAATTAGTAATCAGATTATAAAAATAAACAGACTTGTTTATATCGAATAAATTACACGCAGCTTGCATCTTTTCAAAGTTTAACCTGTGAATGATGTAGAAGTGGTCATGTACCTCATGGAAGATGTTTCTTGTGATAAGAACTTTAGCCTCCAGCACTACATAGTTTCTGCCCGCAAGATAGGCGTGGAGAAGATCATTGTCGTCTCTTATCAACTGTCCTATACAAGAGAAAACCAAGTTAACTCTAATCAATGAAATAAATGGAAAATGTTAAATTATTTGAAACATGCAGTTTCACTGAAAAACTTCTGTTTTATCACCCTTTTATAAAAAATTAAACGTAAGTCATTTGTTCAAGCTGTCTTATAAAATGTAAGATTTAGCACTTCCTTCGTCTGGAATTACCTAGGAGCAGATTAGAGTTGGAAATGAGGAAAATAATATCTTCAAGTGTTTTCTAAGTATTTTCAAGTGTTTTATTTATCAGCAAACTTTCATTTATCAATCGCCGTGCTAGTTTGCACAATACTGTAGACCTTCGAATGAAAAAATGTCAGCCCGGATATCATTGTTGCAAAAATTATGACGTTGACACCCTGCCAATTAGTGCTGTAGAAATTGTGACGTTGACGGACTGGCAATCGCTGTTGAAGAAATTTTGACGTTGACGGCCTGGCAATTGTTGCAGTTAAAAGCAAGGCAATTGCTGCTGTAAAAATTATGACGTTGACGGCCAGGCTATTGCAGCTGTAGAAATTATGGCGTCGATGGCCTGGCAGATGCTTTCGTAGAATTTGTAGCGTTGACAGCCTGGACATCACCGCTCTATAAATTAGGGTGAAGACGGCCAGAATATCTCAGTAGTATGAATTACGAAGTAGACGGCATTGGTATTGCTATGTATCAATTAAGAGCGCATGTAAACAGCTTGGGCGTCGATATATTGATAATTTACAGTTTACGAGCTACAGAAATGAGGATCACTGCCGAGCTCCACTGAAAAATGCCACTGACGAATATCACCCAGAAGCACCACTGAGCGCATCACCGATTGTGACGCTGATGCAACTAAACTACTGATAGCACTGCTGATGGCCATCATTCTTACTCATCCCTTATTGCATTGATAGCGATACTGGTAACATCACATGGAGCACACTGGCTGCAGCACCACTGTTGTACGCTACTGATGGCACCACTTGTGCTCACCACTGATAGTACCATTGAAGTTCACCACTGGCTTCCACAGCTGATTCACACGACTGATAGCACCACGGATAGCACCACTGATAGCACCACGGATAGCACCACTGATAACACCACTAATGAACTCCTTTGACAAGCAAATGGCGGGACGTAAGTTCCTTGTATTAATTTATCGTCAGATTAATCGTTGAGTTACTAACGGAACCTGTTGGCCGGATTCTGGTACGAAAAGCGGTTAAATAATTTTCTTAAGATAAACAAGTACTCGATGAGCCTCCATACGCCGAGCTGCGTTTCAGCAACAGATTCGAGCAAAATGCGTATATTGATATACATGAACATACCATGGTATAGTTGGGAGTTAGGTTTCACATGGTGAGAAGAAGCGGGTGAAAACAAGTATTGTTGATTGGATCACAAAACCACTTACTTCCAGTAACACAGGGGAGCTCCATCTGCGTAAGTATAAATTATTGAATGAATTGAAATAGTTTGTTAATTACTATGTATAAAGAGAATACCCTTAAAGTGAACATGAGTTTTGCTATCATTTGCTACTGCCTAGACTTTAGGACACGTCAGCACAGGCAGGTCGCACGCAGCAGCGTGGGGCACCCACCTCGCCGCGCCGTGCACACGAGTTCGAGGGAGCTGCCCTCCACAAACGGTCCCAGTGCGCCACCAGGGCCCGGCACGCCCTCACTCGCGTCCTCTATCGACACACTCTTCACAGGCTCTGGTTGACAAATAGAAAGCTTCCGATGCGCGAAATGAAAAAATTTGGTGGCAATCTTGCGTCACTTGTCATAAAAAAAATTATTTTGCGCAGCCAGACGTCCTCTCCCTGGATTACGGAGAATGTCGGCGAAGCGAGTCGGCTGCTTCATGCAATGCATATCATATATGGGAATAATGAATGGTTTTTATGCACCTGAACTCCTTGAAAATAAAATTGAAGAGGACTTTCCCAACTAATAATAGAAATTTTCTTCAACATCTTGCCCAAATTATCGAACTTTGAATGTTAATCGAGGAAATGAAACAAGCACCTTTTATTCGCGCTCTGAAAAATTTATAACAGGGCATTGATGCATGACTAAGAGACCGGCCCAATCTTGACCAAACGTAAAGCTGATGTCAATAAAGTTGACATTACGGAAAAAGAAAGATGGCAAGAAGAGAAACATTCATAATAAAACTTTTAATATATTTTTGTAACATCAATGCTGTTGAATTCTTACACGGGGCCTTTTATATCTGTGACGCATGTCAGGTGTCACAGGGCACAAAAGAGGGCTGATGCCATTTTAATGACCTCTTCAAGCAGCGCAGAAAACTTCTTTATATTCTTGTAAATTTAAATTCCGATTTCTTCCAAGCACGCCAGCGCATAAGAGACTATCAACTCAAGCGTGCCCTGCAAAGAGGGTAAGTGAGGCAGGAGCTGTTCTCTGGTCTGATTTGACTGGTAAATATAGAGTATTGCATGATCGAAAACCTCATCATAAGACTTCGAATAACATTTAGTGCTGCACCAGTCTACGGAAATGACTCGTGCAAGGCTTCAGTACCTCAACCAAGAACTCAAAAGTTGTTGTTAGAAAAATGTAAAAAAAAGATTGATTCTAGTTGTTAAATTCTACCATGTATATGCCCATGAAAAATAAGTATATTCAATTAGTTGCAAGTTTTCATCGAAAAACAGGTCAATTTTGACGATTAATTGAAAACATTCTTCATGATGGAAATTTGTAAGCGTACCTGTGACTGTGAGGTTCACCAAGTTGGTATGCGTGGGGGAGCGGAAGAAGTCGACCCTGCACTCATACACTCCCTCGTCTGCGAGCGTCACGCGCTCAATGTTAAGAGTTGCACTCGAGGTGTCGACGGACGTACGCTGATCAACACTAACACCTGACGGGTCGCCGGAGGGCTCGGTCTTACTGCGGCCATCGTAGCTGAAGTAGAAGAGTCAGAATGTTCCACACAACATTGATACAATATGATGAAGGTCTTCTGGTAATCTCCTTTAACCTCCCGCGCCACACACTTCACGCCCCTTTGCACGAACGAATACAATTGATGTCAAAGGAAAACCTGTCGTGATGAATGATGGACAAATCCGGATTCCACGCAATTACAGGGGTTCTGGGAATTCAGAACCCTCAAGGGTTCTGATGGAATTTAATCTACGCATAGATCTGGTTATAAATTGTACTACATTTCATGAAGGCTTATTTCAAAAACTAATTATTGAAACAAAATCTGTGCATGAGACAGAGTTTGACCACAAATGAATCAATAGTTCTATACTGTGTCGTGGTTGCGGGCACCCAAAATCGGCCAGGATTCAGGAAGCCCAGTGGTGGTTAAGAAAAGCTCAGGCGGAGCCTAATGGGTTATAATGAAAACTTTGACTTCGTTAGGATTTGCAATTTCAATCTCTTTCCTTGAACACCCATCAGACTAGTTTCATAAGAATGAAAAGAATCCTATAAATGATAGAGAACAATTTATCAGTGAAAAGTTTTATTTGCACGTTTTTGTGGAGACACGAGAGGAGAAATTAGTGGAGCACAACCTGACGCGCTGCCGATAGCCAATATTTCAGCGTACTCAACCATAATGACCTAAATCATAAATTAATCATTTCATTTGAGATACTTCAACAAAGCCAAACATTCTACGGAAGCATTTTCTTACTAATTTATTGAAAAGTTATGGTAACAAAACTGGAATATCTCTTTATCAATGGGAACAGCCATTATTTGTCATCGTTCAATAATTATTAACAGAGTGTTATTTATGCAAACTGATCGAGCTGCATTTCATATATAAAGCACATCAAACATCAACTGGTAATACGTCCTCTGAAGAAATTTTTTACCTCTGCTTCATGAGGATGACTAATAATGTGATAGTATTAAATGAGTTAAATCCTCACGGATGGTTGAAGACTAGCACTCCCATCTACTGCGCTCGCACGGGCTGCTCAGCTACGTCATGACATGCATAGTAATTTCATCAAAATTTGGATTCAAATTTTTCACCAAAATCGGTTCGAGAAAATTGCAAGCTCCTTCACTTCTGCGAATGAATTAAATAAACAATTCCTTACTACGTATGGGACACTAATCGACTGGTATTTATTGTTTCATATAAGAAATTCTTGGAGAAAATAAGTTCATAAAAAGGAAAGATACGCAAACAGCTCATTTTGCCGGTGCGGGGGAGAAATTACAAAGATACAACTAAAGGAAAATTTCATTTTATTTGGTGAATATTGACCCTAGAGTACGTCTTAAAGTTTAAGTCTCAGTGAAATAGGATACTCCCCATTGTGAGATTCATGATTACTGTTTGATTAATACAACTGTAAGCTCTACTGACCTGACGATAGGGGTACGCGTGCCCGACTTGTACCAGAGGATGAGCTTGGCTGAGTCCCCGACGCTGCGACTCCTGACTTGACAGGGCAGCTGGACTGACTGGCCAGCCACGGTGGACACGCTGGGAGCTGCTGGTGCGAGAATAGGGAGCCGAAAATAATATTGTGTGTAGTCAACACACAATATTGTTCAACATTGCGAGAAGGTAGGAATTCGGGTAGAAATTTTTAAGAATAAGCTATTTTGAACCTGCAAGTCTCCTTTGCTATACTAAAAATCAGCAATTCTCAAACTATGATCAGTGGTTCTTTGAAAAACTGAGAACGAGTTTCAGAGGGACCTCCGCAAAGGAATGACCAAATGCGTGGTTAATTATATTAGCCGGCACACGCAGGCTACATCTAAACCTGTGTCTATGATTAACCTTTATCTTTTGCTTAAGCCCCCCAGTTGCGACCGAATAGTTAAAAACGTAATTTTATTGCTTTAAAAAATGAAAAACAAAGTTTTATTGCGGAAATAAAACTTCTAACCTCTATCTTAACTAGCATGTTTCCTATCAGTGCATCATAAAAATTGGCATGAGTTCACCACACAAACAAGTATTACATTAGTGTGATCAATGCTTTATACCAAATACTTTTAGAGAAAACTATATGTCAAATGTATTGCCTACCCTAATAAGCAAATAATACTGAAGTGACGAATTGAAAAATGGGGAGCATCATGTTTTTAGGCGATATTAAATCATGTTGGATTTAGCGAACACATGAATGGAAGAACACTGTTTCATGCGACGAATCGTATTGTTAGGCTGCTGTAGATTCACACGCCTAAGGAAAAGAAGATAAGCTCGTGAACGAATGGGATTTGAGACTTCACGATTAATGAGCAAATCGAATGCCATGGGAAGTATACATAGAGTACAGAGGTGTAAAATAGGTGCACAGATTTATGCTACAGGGACTGGATATACTAACTTACATGGTAGAGATTGCATCCCGATACTAAAGTGAAGCCTTATTTTTGGAAAATAAAACCTCCAAAATCCTACTGACTGCTTATTTATTGCTTAGAAAGATTTAATTGTCAAATTTGATTATAATTTCTTTGTTCACATCTTCCTATAATATCAATTAAGCTCAGCGGGGTGCTCTAAGAGAGTCCCAAAAATAGCTAACAGTTCCAATCCTAAGAGCTGCTTCCGTTTATCAGCAGTAAGGGACAAGAGCTTGTTAGCACTTTTTGAACTTTGGCTATCACTTCTCCCATTATGTTAAAAGTGTTATAAATTGTCACGATTTCCTATATAGCTCTCGCTAATGAATATTAAAGTAACTATTCTTTCTGAAATCGTCTTTAGGGAAAATTGTAACTAATTCAAATTTGACTACGACGTTCTCATAATTCACTTCTACAGTATATTAAAAATCTAGTAACTAACTTAAGTAAAGCTTAATGAAATGTTCTTAGATTTATACTGTGAAAGTTTCATTTAAATGTCCGTGTCTCAACCAATAAAAATTATAAATCTTTTAAATTCTTTTTGAAAATATAAACTTGCTTGGTATTACGGAAACATTTTCCGAATTAGGAGGATGGTAAATCTTTGTTAATCACTATAAAACTGTATAGTTCGTCATATGTTTCATAGTACACTCTTGAAATGAATGGAATGTTACGTCACACAAATTCAAATGAAATTTCAATATAAATATATTCACCATCAATGAGAGGTGATTCAAACGGAATTAACGCATTTGCATTTCCTCTATCTGTTTGTCTCGGTTAGATATGATAATTCTCATATAGATAAATAAAAGTGCAGTTGTTATGTCTTGCTTGTAAGTAGAAGCTACAAGCAAAACTTTCTTTTTCTTTTTCACGAGAAAAATCGTCGGAAATGACGATTTTTATGTATTCCCCTCGGACATGAGGCGCATCAGGTGCAGAGGCATTATGTTCGAAATTCTCGACTGTATATTTTGGTGCCCGTCATATAGCTAAATGATTTCGAAATTGTCGCTGTTCTTCTTCTATTTCCAAACAATTCTGTTACTTCAAATTAGTTATAAGTTATGTCAAAAGTGATCTTCAAAAATTGATAACCAAATTTAGGTACCATTTGGAGAGAGCTTGTTAAATTCAATAAATTATTGATGAGAAGTTAGAAAACAACGACATTTCTCCGCGGTTGGACATTCCAGTTATGAGATGCCTCAAACTTGAAGGAGGGGAAATAGTGTAACTTTTTGTTTTTTTCCTTTTACTATGGTTCTATTTATAAATAATTCTTTTAAACAGAACATTGAAATATTCTTTCTTTTCAATAGTTTTGGCTGCAGTTGAAATAATTGAGTTTTCAACTGATTTATTTCACAAGTTTCAGATATTGATTTGTGATTCTTGTCGTGATTCATAGTTTTCATACATTATATATTTTCCTGTCTATAAAATATTTTGACATGACCATTTTGAGTTTCATAATTACTCCTTAACATACACTGTACTAGTACCATCGTTTTCTTCTTCTTCAGAGTATAAATGTTTACGCGTTCTATCATTCAAATCTAATTCTGCTCAGCATTCAAAAATTTGTATTCAAGTCCCGGAGCATCTTTCTATTAAATATAAAATTTTATCAACTGCATTAATAACTCTTAGGTTATTATTCTTGTACCAAATACATATTCCTGGACATTTTTCTAACTGAAAATTTCAAGCCTCTATATATGCTTGGAATTTGTTTGGCTAGAACAATCACGAAGTGTTCGGTCAATGTTTCGTTCATCTTTCAATAAGATGCTCTCATCAAATTCGTGTTGCAGTGCTTAGCTGATTTTCATTTAATACGCAACTCCTGAATAATTTGTTATAAATCAGAAAAAATTATTTAGTACTCGATGTCAAGTTCGAGTCGAAGTTCTTCAACTTAACTTCAAATTCATAATTAAAAGCTTCATTACAAAAACCTCGGTATCAATTTCATTAGTTACACTCTATTTTAAACCATTTATCTCTCTTTCAGCTTGGTCATCGATCGTATAGTCTACTTCTTTAATAATTTATTCATATCAATTTTTCACTGTGAAATCTATTTCATTATTATTTTCTTCAACTTGATTAGGTACTGCAAGTTTTACTACCATAATCTTTTCATCAACTTGACTGCCAGTCCTCCATTATAATTCTTTTAATATTTTCTTCGACATGATTACTTACTGTGGATTCAATTTTCTTATTCTCTTCCTAAATATAATTGCTCATCATGGATACCAAATAATTTTCCTTGCTCTTAATGTCATTAAACACTGAAGTTTTTACTTACTTGAACTTGTATTCATCTTGATAACCAATCGTACATTCTGCCTCTTTATGATTTTTCTGTATTGTTTCACTACGAGCCTCGAAAGAGTGGTATTGGCTTCATCACCAAGATAAATGCAGGCAAAAGTCAAGTTATTTGAGTCTACATTGTTCTTACATTTGTATAAAATATTTGATGAACACTAACCTAACTTAACCTAAGTTAACCCTTGCCTACCTGTGTCATGGTTACGAACCTAATACGAATTATACAGTGTATTTAAAAACTAATGGTACAAACTTTGTCGGTAGAGATAAAATTCCAAAAGATTTTCTTCATAAATATGTAAAAATCTAAATATTCTTTGATTTCGAGGTATCGGAATGCAAAGGCTGTAGTCTAGCACATCACTCAAAGAATGTGCGTTAATATCAAACAGTACTTTTCCTAGCATGTATAGAACGCTTAGCGGCAGTACCTTAGCCAGCGAGGTCTTCAGATATAACACCTTTTGGCTCCTACATTAAGGCTCCATGAAGTTTGATTTCTGATATCCCACTGGAGACAGAAATGGATCTTGTTGGATGGATAGTTGAGTTGGCGCTGAAAGACTGCGGGTGATCCACAAGAGTCTGTGGAAAGACTGCGGAAATCGCTGTTGTGTGGGCACCAGACCTACATTGACGAAGTGGGTGGACATTTTGAACACTTATGGCAATTTCAATGATGTATTTAAATTCATGAGTCACAGTCAAATGAGTTTTTATCACCTGTGACTGTGGGGACCACTCCCACCGTAGTTAGATAGACCCACTCAACTTTGGGATTTGGCATCTCGAGAACGAATAATATTTGGTTTTTGAGTTAGTTATAAAAAAGTCGTTCTTGTGTCCCATCGTTCTCCCGAAAATCATAAAACTACCGGTTTTTGCTTATATCATTCAAGAATGTGTACTGAATTATGTGCCAAAGTTTGGTGCAATTCCGACGGTTTGAACGGCAATGCCGAAGAGGGGGGAAGAGGGGGGCGGGATGAGGGACTTCCAGACGCGGTAGAAGTGAGGCAATTTGGGCACTTAGCTTTGTTTTTCGGTTATATTTTTGTATACTATACATTCATAAGTGTATTAGAAGGCGTAATAACTTTTTACGTTTTTTTAATTCGTGTTTTTAGTAACTAATAAGCATTTGCATCACAATATCCAGGATATTCCTGTTTGAAATCATTATTTTTACTATTCAACTCTTTGTAATTTTTCTATACGACGAAGTGCATTGACCTGGAGTGTTTATTTGATGATTTGTCGGCCTTTGAAAGTGGGAGGGGGGGCTACTCCTCAACTCCCCCAACCCCCTCAACTTAGCCTCGCAACCGCTTCCCAAGCCAAAAAATTCATGTGCTAACATTCAGGAAAGCCGCGAGAGCCCCACAGAAGTCTTGTCAGCACCATTTTGGAGCCAAACAGGTGGTTCTTCACGAATTTTTTGTTCATTTACTTTGCATAACATCATTAGGAAGTTTATATATGTATATATACATATGAAACTATTAGGATTTTCACATTTGAAAGACTATCAAATCAACAGTTTTAGTCGTGCTTAAATGATATAGAACTCATTCGATAGGGAATTTCAATGCGCATTGAGTCTATGTTGCAGAGCTTTCGATTATTAAATTTGGAAAAGTCACATAGATCAGAATGAAAAAAACTTAATCAAAAATTTACATAGAAGTTATTGTACACATTGAGACGCATAAAATTAGACTAGTTTCATCTATCTAGTGCAAAAATTGTAGGTTTGATATCATTTTTTTCCGTAAATTTCGTTTTCTTTTGATATCTCGTTTTCTTACAAGAATTTGAAAAAATTTTCATGTACTAAGTGTGTTTCTTTTAACGAGCTACATAAGTGTGCTAAATTGAACCAAATCTATCCCATAGGGTAGGACTTGGTCAAAAATGGGATGATCCCCTTATATTCACTGTTAAAGCGTGTACCATTTATTTTAGAACATCCTGTACAGGACTCACACTGAAAGAGCACCTATTTTTATACAACTTGGTTATTCATCGTGAATTCCAAATTATTAAGTTTTAATTCTTAATTAAAACAATTCTCAGCAAGCTCATAAATGAGCGATTCGAAAAAACAAACAAATGTGAATCTAAATTAGAAAACGGAACTTACAAGTTATTAGAAAAATTAGCAATACTTGAACTGAATTCCCAAACCTTTACTTCTGGGTAGTATATTTACTTATATATTTAGTTTCAGATGTTTCAATCGCACTTTTAGAAGTAGTAGATGTTTCTCTGAAATTGATCTTTGTAACCTGCGCTTTATATAAGTTCATTCAAATTATTTTCCAACTATTCAATATTTTCCCTACGAGGAAGTACAGAACAACACGATCAGGCCAAAATTTGTTGCACCCTGGAGAAATGTGGATTTAAACAAATCAATCAAACTTAATAGTTTATCTGACCACCTTTTACATCGATTACAACTTTGATCTACCGCACAGGCTTCTACAAGATTTTGCCGACAATCTAAACGAAAATTCATCCATAGTATGAGCAATCGTTGAGAAAGATCTTCCGACGAAGAACGTAGATGAGTAGCTGATCGCAACTCTCTCTCCATTTGGTTTTAAAAAATTTCGACAGGGTTTGAATCAGGAGACCGTGGAGTCCATTCCATATGAGGAAATGAGCTATAGTGATCTCTTGAAGAATTTTACACTTCATGAGACGGGTGAAAGCAAGCGTTGTCGTCTTCAAAAATGCCGGAACCATAAGGAAAATAAAATACCACAGACAGGTGTACTTGGCCACCTGATAATCAAATAACCCTGAGATTTCATTCCGTTGCTGCACAAGGTTGCCGAACCAATTCCGACCATGTGAAGCTCCCTTAGATCATTACGTCTGCCCCCGGAGTCCCGTACTGTCGGAGCGATGCATGAAGGATCCCAAGCTTCATGGGCCTCCGGTTTCATTCTAACCCTGCTCTCTTTCTGGAACGAGCTGAACCTCGATTCATCTGACATCTGACCGTTGGATGAGTTTCCATTGCTCTACAGTCCACTATTTATTGATTTTGTAAATCCGAACAGTTTCGTTCGAATGTCTTTACTGACCAATAGCTTCCTGGTTGCAGCACCTGTTCTTAAGCTAATTTCCTTCAGCTCTCGGCATACGGTGCGAGCAGAAATTTTTGTAAGACCTATGTTGAACATGATAATTAAATGCTGAACACTTTTCCGCAGGCTTGCTTTCACCAATCACTTCTGAGAAAGGCTGTCGCAAGAGTTCTGAATTTTAGCGCCACTATTTTAGCGGTCACTCCTACCACTGAATGACTGAGCGTTACCATTTATTGCCACTGAGAAATTGTTTTTTGCCCTATCCTAGGTCGTGTAGCCATCATTCAAGAAACATATGTGGCGAATTTGTATCAATAGTACAATTTTCACGCAATATAAACTATTTCAGTATGGTATAAGCAATAACATAGTTATAACTTTTAGTATCAACTTGTATATTGTGTTCATGATATTTTCATCGTTCAGTTCAGCAAACTCATTAAGTTGCAATATTCGAACAATCCGTTGCTTAAAGCCTTAGAATTATGCTTTTTCGTTTGCAATGCTAAACAATATATCGAGGTTTTTGAATAATGAAACTTGGTGCCAACGACCTATTTGAGAATTTCTGGCTGTGGTTAACGAGGGTTTCTTCTAATTGACCACCCAAATAGGCTATGGGAAATTTGATTTTATACCTGACTGCGTTGACGATATAGGTTGACTAAAGACTCATTAGACAGTTTGAAAGCTGGCATCTTCTAAATCAAGTTTTCAATAACAACTTTCCGTCAGCAAATTTTTTAACTTTATCAGGAAACACAGAAAACGATAAAAACTTGTTCCGCAACAATCTCACACAAATCTGTAATGAAATCACTTCCGTGTACATCAAACCTATCAATCATGGACAATATAAATCTTTTAACTCATTCCTTTAGCATTTTAAAAACCTATAATTAAAACCATGGGCAACAGGACACTGAAATACCGTTTCGATATGCAATTTATCCATCATGAAACCAAAAAGATTGAAACAAGTATTTACAAATAATAGTTATACCTAATATTTGCTGACATCAGGTATAAAACACCTCTTTGTCCGACTACGTAAAACACAGACATAACTTCTGTAAAACTGCTTTTTACTTACGACAAACTAGTTTATCTACTTTTCATAATGATAGCAAAACCATAAAGTCTAATGTCAAGTAGCATGGTAAATCTTATATAGACGGGTATGTAGTAATTGTGCAACCAGACTCGAAACAATACAAAATGTCGTCAATTTTTTTACTCTGTCAAAACATCCCGAACTTTCCAAGGGCGTAGTGGTACACCGTTTTTTTCCACTGAGGACAGCAGTTATATGTCTTGTGTAGTATATACCACTAATACTCTGTGTTGTATATACCAAAATGCGAACTACATAGATATTCTCTCGGCTCCATTTCTGAACATTACAGCCGTGATCAACATGAAGCAGCCTCGGTTCGATGCACTTGAAAAGCAGTTTCATACAATTCATTTCTTTCAAAATACAACAGATTTAAAAATAATAATCCGGGCATTAACCTGACACAAAATGAGTCATTTTGTTCTTCGAAGCTATTTTAGCACGACTTATCTACTGGTTCTAATTGGTTACTTCAGTCGTCCTTTGCCCTTGCTTTAGTCTTTCGTCAGTGTTGACACTCGTTGCATGTCCTTTTCGCCTGTTTGATTTCGCGGCTAGTTGTATTTTTTTTAAATTATAATCTACTGTGCAATACCTTAGCTTGCTTGCTGATTTATCTTTTTCGTACATTTTTTATTAGTTTTAAATAGAGTTTCAGAATTATGATTTCCTCTCAGAGATAGGGTATGCTTTCATCTATAATCAAATTATAGGGTATGCTTTCATCAAATTTATACAAGGTCTTCAGAGTCCGAAAGTGTATTTCAGCGGAATAACAGCACCAAGTAGACCAAAAACTGAGGCTAAATAATCATTTTGCAGGTTGAACACGTCATTCAGTTTTTTATCTTTCTTTGTACTGTACCAATACTTCAGAAGGAGCCTGTTTTTCTTAGAATTTCATTTATGGACACGGTATTTCACATAAAATGGAACCCGATATGATAACGATATAATTGAAAAACTTTTAGTTGCATTTTCATTCTGTTACGACTATATTCTTCGTCGAACGCCTTTCAACAAATGTTATGCGTTTGATAAAATATCTTCAAGACTATTTACCCGCAATTCTACCGAAGGCTGTCAGAAACATGTTCGCGCAGGAAAGTCAAACAATAAAACGAACACGCCTCAATTTAACGTTAGTTTAAGCTTAGAAAAGAAAGCCGTTCAAATACTCTGTAGTCACTCATTTTGTTAAAAATATCGTGAACATGTTTTAAGCTCCAATTCCTTCCACATGTCGTTCATTTCTGTTCACGCACTTTTGATCTCTTGATCGCATCGATGAACAACTCGTTTGACTAATTGTCGATCATTTTTTAGTACATTGAATTCGTTAGAGATTCTTTCTTTTAATTCTTCAGTGTTTTGAGGGGGCCTAGAATATACTTTCGTTGTTAAGTGTCCCCATTGAAAATCATCACACTGTGTTAGATCTGGGGATTTTGGGTTCTCCAGATTTCGGGTTCCGTTTTTCGTGGGACGCCCGGTATTACGAATCCTTTCAGAGTCCTTGCAATACCAGGATCACTGCAACCTGCGCCAACTTTTGTGTAAGATAATATTTTCATACCATTAACTCGAAAATGCATCACTTATTACCAAACTTTCGAGGTTGTTCTCATATGAAGTTTTAACAGTTATGTTAGAAATTTACATCGAACAGCCCAACATTAAGGAAGACCTTAAAATGTATTTGATTTAGTTTGTGTAACCATGCCAAAAATTTAGCACCGATGTGATGTGGATACATGTGTACAAAACTTTGTTTAAAGAGCTATTGAGGTACGAATCATTAATTTTACACGCTATGATTTGGACCAACATTGCATTAGCAAACATTATATTTGCTCTGTACTTCCATACTCTCCTTCATCTCAGAGAACGTCCCCAACTCTTAATATAGTCTTCAAAATGTGATATATACGTAAATTATTTAAATTTCGTGTAAGTTTATCACTATTACACATTTCAGTGTATTTGTACCTAATTTGGTTGCTATTAAATTAAGAAAATTTTTCAAGCACAGCAATTGACGCTATTAATTTTATAACAACCTGTTGGAATTGAAAAAAATGTTTTCAGTACCAATGAATTTGCAATAAAATTTATCAATATTTCAAGCAATATTGGGGACAGAATGATACACATCATACATATCAAACCAAATCAATATAATTTGATGAGATTTATTTTTACCTAAATTTATCTCAGGAGTAAGATCTGTTTTTTATTCGCTTTTGCTACTCGTCATCACCATTTTTTCAATTTTTTTTAAATAAAGTAGTCCAACTATTTTATGCGGGGAGCTCCAGAAGTACATGATCCTTTTAACTATGACATCATATTTTAGTACGATACCATGTTTTCATTGGCTACCATGTAATTTGGCATCCTTTTTACTAATCAACAAAAACGTTAGTTCTTTCTGAGCCAGCCTGTATAAAGTTCTTTAATCGTTTTCATACGTGAAGTTCAAGTCCATGGGTAAACAATTGAGACCAAGGTCTTGAAATTGTTCAAAAGAGCTTGAATGAATTATTCAAGCTATTTCGATGATGATGATTTTTTTCGAGTGTATTTAATTTTTAACATCTCAATCAAACGTTTCATAGTACACTTGTAGCAGACTGTGCACTTTCATTTGCATAAAGCTTATCACAAATATTAAATGTTTTCTCTAAGTTATATACCTATGTACGTGATAGTGTTATTAGATTTGCATTAAGTGCATACTTTGAACGACTCATATTTCATCATTTTTATTAAAATAGCAATCCCATATTTTAAAATATATTTTCAAATTCTAAAATACTCTCTATCAAGATAAATTTTCTATCCACTATAACAGCTATGCTCTTTGTATTGAGCGTGAGCATATAATGAAAAAAGAACCTTTAATCATTCCAACACGTTTTACCGTTGGGTTTTAAATGCCTTACAACTACTGGTGTGGTGGGGGATGTGAGGAATGTGTTGTTTAAACTTCCTTTTTCAAGGGAAGTACTCCACAGTCGCGTGAAAAGCCCCATTGAGCCAAGGCTCGAACCCTAGCCCTCTCGGCTGTGAGGCCATCACGCTCACCACTAGACCACGGAGCCCACTATTTTGTAGTCAGGTTGAGACCTGAATACAAAATTACTAATCTCACTATATTAAGTTTATTACACTTACTGAATTTATTTAATATTAATTATGAGAGTTTTATGAGCTGTGGTGGAAAATATTGGATGTATCCTGGTAAAATTTGAATTTGCTTCAAAAAACAAGAATTGCATCAGTTATCCCAGAACAAGAAGGCAAAAAAGGCAGCTTGATTCTATCTTGTTTATCAGCAGCAGCTAAACAGAAGAAAATTGCCGATACCTATAATATTTTATACCAATAGTAAGAATCATAAGAGAAAATTCATATTGTACTACAACGCTTTCACTCTTTACTTTTTACATCAACTCGTTCTGCAGAGGGAGAAAAGGGAAATTAGGACTCGTCAGAGGATATTATTGGTTCCATCGGTCAGTGTACCGGCCTTTGCGCTTTTTACTTCAATCTAGCCTCTTCTGAATGTTTCGGTTCGAAAGAAGGAGTTTCCTACTGACCGCTCTTCAGCGATATCCTACTATATTGAGCTCAAGACAAACAGTGAAGCTACTGTAAAACTACACCAGTGAGATATTTATTTAACTCGGCCGTTCCTTTGCTCGGAAGTTCTTCCCCTCAATGCGTTTGAACGCGTGCAGGTCTCTTTTTTTCGGCGGTGAGTCTCGAAGTTCTCCGTAATTAATGTTCTCGCTTAAGTGATTTTGCCTCACTTTTCGAATTCGATCATTATTATTGACATCTTAGTTCTCGAGAAGGAAAAATTTATTTCGTTTTTTTAACTGTTTCGGAATAATGATCACTGGTACTTTATTCTACAGTAGGATGGATGTGAAGAGAGAAGTATGGAAAATGTACCTACTCGTATCTAAAATAAAAAAATGAATTTTAAATTAGCATTCGCAACAATGCGACTCATTGAATTATTTAAATAAAATTGTTAATTTTTATTACTGCAACTATGATTTTGTAAAACACTTATTATAAAGTACTTTGTAATAAATTCTTAAATGAAAAAATAAATTAATAAAAACAGTACAGCTACCAAACCATCAACTCTAGGCACACGTAGTAAAGGGTCAAATTAAAGGTTCATTGCACTATATAAAAAAATCTTAGTCTGGTTAATGTATTTTACGAGAGACAGCTTAACAAGTACCTTTTTATCCTCCTTATCTAATAAAAACAATTCTTACATTCGTGAACTGAAACTTTCAGAAGCATTGTTACAACAAAGTATGAAGCGTTACCTACGCATTCGAACATTTGGTAAAACTTCTTTTTATAACGAAGCATATAAAGAAGGAAATCAAGTGAAAAAGTGTCAAAAAACCTTCTGAAATATAATAAGGTACAGAAAAATTGCCATCAGGAACGCCTGTAAACATAAATTCACAACCGTGACGAGAAATTAATTACGAAATGGTTATGCCGTCGTGTGTTAATCCAAACAGAAATTTTCAGAGGAGATTCCTTCGGCTACGTTGCTTTGACGGAATGCAATCTTGCTAGCTTCGAAACGTAAGTTTATCTTCAATTATTTCGACGTTCGAAAGCCGTCGCCAACGTCAGAATATTAGAATGAGAAATGACTGAGATACTTTTGCAGTTAAGGGGACCCTCCCATGATTTTTCGACCACGCATACGTTTGCCGTTTTTTACCTTATATCATTCAAGAATGAATACTAAATCATGTGACAAAGTTTCATGCAAATCGGAC
>VOMN01107489.1:0-24951 GCA_014899125.1 Orchestia grillus | reverse complement strand
AGCAGTTGCAACTGAACCAAGTAAATGTTTGAGAATTTCATCTACCAATTCAGAGACGTAGTGGGTAACTTAAAGTACATATATGCATATACAGACATAAGGTATTACGCTAAGGACCGATAATCTTAAAAGACTGAAGCGCAGTTCTCACTTGAACGCATTTTATACGGAATTACATTATTCAGTACATAAATCAGAACAAGTAAACATTATCCTTATGTGCAGCAGTGGATCATAAATGATGTAGTCTTGCTTCATTTAACCCCTTAACGTATTATCCCGAGATATCTTGTGGACGTGGATGCTGCATTCACACGGTCATTGTCGGTAACACCCACCGTGTGAATGCAGCACCGGCCATCTCGGGGTAATACGTAAAGGGATTAATGATACGAAAGGATAAAACTTTCAGTCATTTCGGCCTCAAAATGTACATGTGATCGGCGCCGTGAGAACATGATGTCTCGCTTTGGTACGCCATCACGGGTGTGTCGCATCCGCATCGCTGCAGTCTCATGTGTTCTAAAAAGCAAACTCCATCTCGTAAATACTTGCCGGCCAAATTGCGTTCACGTAAAGAAATCTGCAGTAAAGCTCGTATTTGAGAAATATGTTAAGTAAGCCTTGGATTTACTGCATATGGACATTTCATCCTTCTTCAAAAATGGAAGTTTTAAATGAAAGTTTTTTACATTTCTCTCGTACGATCTGTTGTTAGTATGCTTCAATTGAAATAATTGAAATTGTACAAATAAGCTCCGACTTATATCTATCATACAACACATCGTTACGTGTTGTATATTCTACCTACTACTGTTTTTCGGGAGGAATGATTTTTTAGTCCCGATAGGATTATTTTGAAAATAATTTTTTCTTGAATTCAAAAACGATTATCATCTCCTCATTGGAAATAAAGCAAACACAAAAATCAAAATTTGAACATTGTTTTTATACAGCTATCATTTCAATTAACAAAATGGACTAAATTATGGAAGGTGAGAGGCGAACAAAAAATATAAAATTTGCCCTACATATGTGGAAAAAAGTAACATTGTCACATCGGATGCGTAGACGGTACTTAGAATGTACTTCCAATACTATTTACTCGTTGGTGATGCGAATAATTTTTCCTCCTATGCTTTATGGTGCAAAGCAGGAACGCAGTGTTACCGCACTTGTGTCAGAAACTGTACACTGCCTGATAATAAAACACAGATGCCCACTGCGCACAGCACAAGCTGCGACTGCACCTCAGTTTTGTAATTTTGCTACTAACCTTTGAAGCGCGTAGAAGAATTTGAAGGCCTGAGGCTAGTCTTGAAGTTGAGAAGAAATATTTCAGAGAAGCCTGCGATGAACGCTGCGTAGGAAAGAGCAGGTGGAAAGAAATAAGTACCTGTCTGGAACGCACTATAAACGCATTATACGTATACTTACAACATATGGTGTAATAACTATATTAAGAAAAATTATTTGCCAAGTCAACAAGTCTGTGCTACATTAAAAAATTTCGATGAAGGAAAATAACGAGGATTTTTTCTCCCTTAAAGAGTAGCGCAATATTCACTTTCCGTATCGTTTTTTATCTTTAATCTGTACAAAAACTTAATCGCCCGTTCAATAGATTTCTGAAAGCACCAGTGAGGAAAGCCAAAAACTTTACAGTCGTTATGTGCTAGACTGGTATATGTACATATATACGAAATACTTCGTCGCACGATCAGATATCCCTCCTGAAACTGATGTGCTGTTTCAACTGAAACGAGCTGCTTCTTGTGATTGAATAGTTCACCGTAAACAGTTTACGCGTCTTCTTGTTTTCTTGCTAATGTATGAAAATTCTCAAGTGCTCAGGCAAAATGTTTTGGAATTTGAAAAATTGGCATGGTTACGTGTTTCCATACGTAACATTTTTCAACAACCTCGGGGAGACGTTGATATTTAATTTGTACGAATTTAGTTGAGTAAAGTCAAGTCACTTTTTGAAGGCCTCTCAGTGATGAAAAAAGATTAAATAGCAATTAAAACCTTCCGAATGCATGACTTTGGACACCACGTGTGCACAGCTCGCTCTTCGTGGAAAAGGTATCCAAAACGCACCAAGTTATTGTATACACTCCGAGCTCGCGACTCCTTATTTTCAGTGCTCTGAAACGAATGATTAAAAATAATCCATTCGAAGATCATCTTGTTGCTTCAGGAAGTACGGGTCTCTGTACATCGTATTTTTGACCAACAGCTGTTGTGCTGTAGCTGCGAAGCCGAACTGAGGTTTTTTCTACCTCTTTGATTAAATTTAACCATTTAGGTTGAAAGGGAACTTCTCGTTTGAAACTACATGAAAAATTCTCAAATGCATAATTTTCTGTTCACGAATTGGTAAGCGAGAAACCTGGACGTTCTTGTGAGCTCGAAAAGCTCCTTTTAATTAACACTTGGGTTATGGCGAGTAAAATCTTTGAAGCACTTAAGTTGAACGTTTCGAGCCTTGGCTTATTTTCAACAAAATATCTAAAACAAAGTGGAAGAATATGACATTTGAAGATATTCCTGATTGAAACTAATCCAACACAAAACAGTCCGTTAAGCCAGAACTACAGAACGTCTCAAAAAAGTTTTGCAGCACTACGCTACGATCGATCTTAAAGAATAATTTACATATCGTACAATTACGCATCAAATTAAGTATTCCGAATTACGACCGGCACAATCAAATGGAGGACTAATTAAGCGGAATTAATGAGCTGCCCCGCACACCTGCCCTCTCGCTGCCTGCCAGGTCTCGCGTCACGAAGCTGTCGAATGACTTCGGTTTTAAATTTATGACTTTTGACTCTGGTTTTAAATTTGTGACTTTTGACTTTGGTTTTAAATTTGTGACTTCTGACTTTGGTTTTAAATTTGTGACTTTTGACTTTGTTTTTAAATTTGTGACTTTTGACTTTGGTTTTAAATTTGTGACTTTTGACTTTGGTTTTAAATTTGTCAGCCAATTGTTCTGCGTAAAGTGGTAATAACTGGTAAAAAATCACCTAAATTACTGGCACTGCAAGTTAATTGAAGTCCGGCGACTTATTTTGGTTTTCAGTCGTCATTTGCTGCTAAGTTTCGCCGTGGCTATCGTTGGAGTCACCAGCGCTTCGCAGCCCTCATTTGTATAGGCAGATAATATCATTCTTGTGTTCTATTATACACACAAGTCACTTGTTGATAGTTTTGATGGTTTGCTCAACTACTACTATATATATTAATTTTTGGCCAAAATGTGTTTCTATTTATTAAGGACAGAAATTCTAACATATCATCCAAATGAACGTCGAAAATTTAACAATATAAATATCTCAATCGAGATGCTACCTGATTTTACCTGCCTCTGATGATGATAGAATTAGACTACAAAGTTCTTACATAATCAAACTTTTGTCTAAGAACATTTACTGCAGGTCCACTCGCTTAGAGAAGGGCACAAAAGGTCGGATTCTCGAAGTTCAGGAGCGTAAATGAACAGAACTGTCCGGCCTGGAGTGAGCGATCAGAACTCAACTGCGTCGAGTGCAGAGACACTAACGGCAAACACTTTTTCATGAATGTACGAATATGTCTCCTATTTTCTATAGACTGGTAGGTATCATAAGTGGTAAAAAATTTTCTACGAGATAATGGTTGATATTCACTATTGTGTCAGTTTAAAAAATGAGCTTTAGTAGTCACTTACGACCGATAACATGGAAAATTTCATTTTCTAAATATTCCCGTGAAGTCAAACAAGGCAACCAATCTCTGCTGCAGGCTAACTCGAGATTCGCTTGCTTCCGCTTAGAGCATTATGCTATCCTATTCTGTTCTATGTTCTTCTACTCGATTTTATGTTATTCTATGCTATTCTATGCTATTCTATTCTATTTTATGTCCTTCTATGTTATTCTATGTTATTCTATGCTATTCTATGCTATTCTATGCTATTCTATGCTATTCTATGTTATTTTATGCTATTCTATGCTATTCTATGCTATTCTATGCTATTCTATTTTATGTTCTTCTATGCTATTCTATGTTATTCTGTGCTATTCTATGCTATTCTATGCTATTCTATGCTATTCTAGTCTACTTTAGTCTACTCTATTCTGTTCCATTCTATTCTTTTTTATTCTACTCTATTCTATTGTGTTTTGGGGAGCCTCAAGGGGAGGTAGCGCAACAAACACTCGGTGAGACGTCGAATTTTTTCTAACATCAAAAGTATCACGTTTGAGCTACGTGAGATGAGTCACAGCGATGCAACACTGTATCTCCACGAATATTTTTGAGGTTATGCAGGACGTAGTTCAAGAAGCTCTTTTAGTTCTGCGTTTCTGGATGCCCAATGAATATCAAAAAGAAATTAATCACTTTGTGATTTTACGAAGTGTTTTTGCATATCTATTCCTCGTCCTAGGTGCATGCACATGGAAATACATATTTATGAAATGAACACATTAATTAAACGGATGCTTCTACCTGTATGAAAATGTGTCCAGCACTGGAGGTACCATGACAATATAAAGCGTTCAAGAAAATGAAAAATACGTAACATATAATTGTCACAAATAAAATATTCTCTGATTTGAATAACATAGAAACACATCTCAAACGAGTTCTTAAAATAATATTACAAGCATTTTTTTGGGGAATGAAATCTCGAAAATATCGTTTCCAACTCATAAGTAAATCAATCTGTTTGAGTAAAAAACAGTTTTTGAATACTCAGAATTTTACCTATTTTACAGCAAAAGACAGTTTTTGTCTACGTCTACGGAGAATTTTGTATCGCAATTATTGGAAATAAATTTCGTCGAAAATGTAAATCAAAAAGGAATGAGGGCCGCTTGGCTATAGATTCCTGTGAAGGAGAAACTAAAGTGCGGCAATCAAAAACTTTTTGGGCTGGAATGTAATTGTTCTTATTGGTTTTTCTTTCGCTGTGGATACTGGGCTACTGTGGTGACAGAAGCGGCAAAAAGAAGTTGGCAGGAGGTACGGTATTTAAAAAATTACATTGAAACAAAACAGCATCAGAGAGGCTTCTTCTCCGTGAGGATCAGTAAAGAATGACGAGTATGGTGAGGCGGTCACGGCTCACGCATTCTGCGGCTACTGGAAGGGATTAAAACCTGCCTCAAGGAAGTTACTCAAAGTTACACTATGGAGTTAAGGTGTCAGTAGTCAAATAAACATTAACTAAACCGCCAACAGGAGGAAAAAATTCTTTTAAAATATTCCTTTTCATAAAAATCGACAATAAAACAGCACTATAACGCGCATAGGAAAAGTTTTCTGACTCGGACGACATGATGAAAAATTGGAATTAGACTTTGTACGAGGTTGTGTTCTTAATGAGAGTGTTGCGCTTTATTTAAACTGATTACTCATAATTAAAGTGTTCTATCTTAATGAGAGCGCTGCACTTTAATTAGAGTGCTACACTTTAATAAGAGTGCTACGCTTCAATAAGAGAGCTACACTTTAATTAGAGTGTTCCACACTAATAAGAGTGATGCAGCTTAATAAAAGTGTTCCACCTTAATAAGAGTGCTGCACCAATAAGAGTGTTGCACCTTAATAAGAGTGCTGCACCAATAAAAGTGTTCCACCTTAATAAGAGTGCTGCACCAATAAGAGTGCTGCACTAACAAGAGCACTGCACCTCGCCGCAGCAGCGGTGGCATCGGCAATTATTGCCACCCCTCGTCGCAATAATGGCGAGGGCAATTATGGGGAAGGCAATCATGGAGGGATATGAATATGCTAAGCCAATCAGGTTGTTATGACAATTGAAGTCATTAATCGGGAGAAAACATTCCAGACGGTAAATGAGTTGATGAACGAAACTCAGGAAGCGGAAAAGATGCTTTGGAAGCTCAGGAAGTGGAAAGAGTACTCTGGAAACTCAGGAAGTGAAAAGGTACTTTGGAAACTCAGGAAGTGGAAAGAGTACTCTGGAAACTCAGGAAGTGGAAAGGTACTTTGGAAACTCAGGAAGTGAAAAGGTACTTTGGAAACTCAGGAAGTGGAAAGAGTACTCTGGAAACTCCGGAAGTGGAAAGGTACTTTGGAAACTCAGGAAATGAATAGGTACTTTAGAAACTCAGAAAGTGGAAAGAGTACTCTGGAAACTCAGGAAGTGGAAAGGTACTTTGGAAACTAAGGAAGTGGAAAGGTATTTTGAAAACTCAGGAAGTGGAAAAAGTACTTTGGAAACTCAGGAAGTGAAAAGGTACTTTGGAAACTCAGGAAGTGGAAAGAGTACTTTGGAAACTCAGGAAGTGGAAAGGTACTCTGGAAACTCAGGAAGTGGAAAGGTACTTTGGAAACCCAGAAAGTGAGAAGGTACTCTGGAAACTCAGGAAGTAGAAAAGGTACTCTGGAAACTCAGGAAGTGAAAAGGGTACCTTGGAAATTGAAAAAGCCAACTTTGTTAAGGGCTGATTTTCTTCCTCGAAATGCAATTACAAAAAAGGGCAAAAAAGGGAACACTTTTAAAACTTTTATTCATTGGACATTTCAAATTAGATTTTCACTGAGCTGCAAAGCAATTAGCAATTAGATTTGTCAAAATCCTGTACACAACGTATCCCCTTACATGAGTAATGAGAAAGTATGGCCTTTCTATGTATTTCATGCTATTCGACTGAGGTGATGAATGATTTGTAAAGATAACCTATACATGTCAGAAGTTATCCTCAAATATGTACTTTTTATCATAATATTACCAACGTGATGGGCCCCATGTAGCGGCATTCCTGATATCCTAATTAAACTTTTTCCTTTTTTTGTACCAAAAAAATCTCCTTGCGCCTAAAAAGCGGTCAGACACGCCATCTTATGCGCTCTCAACGCATCTTGAAACTCATCCCTAAATTTCTTTTGGAAAATTTGTGTGATGTAGCACAGAATGAAAGCCGTTTTCCTTTTTAGTGATGAAAATATATTATAAAATTCCACAAAGTACGTAATTATTCACAATTTTTTTGCAGTATCATTATAAATTGTTCATCAAATTTGTAATAAAGAAGTTGTTCGTCAACTTATTCCACTATTGCATGAAGTATTTTACTAGTACTCGTGAAGTAGTTGTTGAAGGCTGGTAATGGTCATTGAAAAGTTCTCCAAAAATATGACAATATGCACATGGCAAACGCTTAAACAAAACATTGATTTGTTCACTGCTCACAACGGATTGAGAGTAAGCTCAGAGGAGTTCACAAACATTGATCAGGCACTCAAAAGGCCTTCATTACCCAGTGGTCGAGCGCCTCTTCTCAGCCGACAGCTCGGACAGCCATTCTGCAGACGAAGGCTTCTTCCTTGAGCTAATGCCGCGCTCTTTTTTGAGCGATTTTTGCGCACAACTTGAGTTTGCCGTCAGTGACAATAATGAACAGAGAGTTTTTCAACTAAGTTGTTATGACACAACTTCTCAGAAACATTTTGCAGCATCACAAGTTTTAGATACACGTTGGCTTCATCCTGAGCTTTGAAAAACTGAATTTTACGTCAGTGAAATAACGAGAACTGAGCGGAGGAGTGGTGACTGGGGCCCACTGCTGACAATAATAACGGTATTAGTAATAGTATTAATAACAATGTTACGATTACGTGCCTCTGTCGCCTGGTTAGTTCACGAAATTTCGTTACTCACTGTCACCACCCGCAGTGATTTCGATTTCACCAAGATTACATCAAAAAATATATGTTATTGTCTAGGGCTGGATGAATTATTACAATATCAGTGGAAGATGTATGTTTTTGAGTACCAACATTTGTGTGTATCCATGCATATGCGTACACTTATGCATGCCTGAGTAAACGACTGTACAGAACGCAGGTATACACGCTCAAATGAATACACGCGTAATGCATCTTGTGCAGGTGTGCATGTCAAAATTTGTCGGTCACTGCCCTCATCCCATATCAAAATAGTTCTGTCGATTTTTACCATATTTTATCTTGTTTCCGCTTTAATACGAGATTCCCTGTCTTTCCTCGCCGTTGTCAGAAAGTCTCCTTCCCGTTTCACCGGTAGCCAAGTCCCTCTCTACCCTGCCGTTCACCACAATCGGGCTCTCATCCCCCTCTCACCTCCGTCATCAGATCCCCCGTTCTGCTCACCCCTCAGGAATCTTCAATATGCAGCGTAAACAAAAATTTGTGAGATGCCCGTAAAATAAAAGCAAATTAACGAAATATGTCGCTTTAGCGGGTTAAAACGCTTAAAAGATAGTCTCTTTGAGCTAATTCAGTGTAAAATTTTAAAGAAAATAATGGGCTGTTTTTTTAGGAAACTAACTTAAAAAAATACGATGTTATTTGTCAGGTTACTTTTGAGTAAAAAACTTGCTAGTGTGATCTGGGGATGAGCCTCGAACTAGGTTTGCTAAAGCAATTGTGAATTACTCTGAAAGAGCAAGGTAGGTCTCTATATCCTAGCTGTTTATCTCTGGCACGAACAAGATCTCGATGCCTTAAACACGTGTCTTCGACATGAACCAGTATATCTGAACCCTGAACTAAAATCTTTTAGCCCTAACCCAACGACTTGCAGCCGTGGACTTGCGCCCCTCAGCCTTGGACCAGTATATTTAGACTTTGAACAAAGTCCTCCATCCCCAGCAAGAGCAGGATCTCTTTCAAGATCACAAACACTTCTTCAGGCTCGGTCAAGTCGGCGGTTTTGGCGGCTCCATTATAAACTCATTGGCATTTTTAGACGCATTTTTGAGCGGCACTTCTCACGACATCGTTGGCGTTTTGGCACGTCAACGACCTGTAAAAAAATAAGACATTGACTTGTACCATCGCGGAGACTGAGACAGAGAGGCTCACTTGAGAAATTTGTTGCCTCAGGAGGACACTGTTGGGAGAGATTTGAGTTGCTTTACCTGGACAGTTTTCCTGAATGTACCAAGCCTGCGACGCTGTCTTACGGCTAGACGCTGACGATGACTTTTGGGGTCCCAAGGTACCATTTAAAAAAATTGTGAGACCGAAAGTATATTCCCACACTGACGCAACACACTCTGGTTTTTCGAGACTACTCCTTATCTGCAATGTCCGAGATTGTTAATGAATTATTCCCATTCGTGTCAGTTATGACCATAAATAAAAATCTATGCACGTATTAGAATATCAGATTTTAGAAAATTCCGGCTGGTGAGTACGGACATACATGTTTCGTAATTTTAATTTTGGTTCATAAATTTGATCTTAGAAGAATTGCTCAATATCGATATTATAAAGTTGAAATGCACTTGAAATTCTGAATAATGATGATAATTTTCTCTGTCAACGATATTTTTAGAAAACTTTAAGCATACATGCATGTGCCAATCAGTTGTTGCACAACCCACAGAATTCGATAAGTTTCAGTACGCTCGCTTCTTTAGAAACTTTATCCCTGAGATCCGGAGTTGATTGTTTAGGCATAGTTCTTTATAAATTTACCTATTTTACGACGGACTAAGTGATATGGTGTTGGGATTTTTCTACAAAATAACTCTCTAATCAGAGAAACGAGCGAAAATCTGTTTGGAAGAGAATTACCAAAATACTCACAAGTGTTGAAAATTAATGAAACCTGAGTTTCATCTTAAAAAAAACAATAATGATAATCTATTTCATCAATGTGGCTGAAGTACTTCAGCATGATGTAAAATAGTGCTCATTTAACCCGTAAATATACGATGCATGTGGTTCTAAAATATGTCTCCAACGTTGAGGATAGACTTTCTTCGCACATCTCAAAAATGTTTCAGTCTTTTCAGTCTAGTTCAATGCTACACCCACTTTTTCCCGCGTCAAATATCTATTACTGAGTGCGTTATTACCTCTATGGTATAAAAAATATTATAATTTAACCCAAAAGACGAAAAAGATCTGTTACTGGCTGCGTTATAACCAGCTTAGTATAAAAAATGGATTGAGGAGTGTGAGAGTGCACTCCGTCATGAAACAGAATTGGCCATTTTTACTGTTTTGTCAAAGCTGCTTACATCTCGTTTTTAGGATCACATAAAAAATTCCTATCAGCGCTAAGTTTTTTTTCGTCATTGCTATAAAAAAAGTGAACCACCCTTTAGCTGAATACCAGACAGGAGTAGTAAAATATTTGAACTGAAAACTATCCTTACACGATGCTTGGAGTATTTTTTCATACAGAGCCATGCAGTTACGGTCTCACTTGTTGTCCGAAACTGGGCGGAAGTAATGATTTGCTGGTTCTTTTCAGTCGTGAACGGAGCTCGGGCCACACCTCAGTACTCAGGTTTCTCTAAATCTCGCCACAGACTTTTCATTTTCATCTTTAAAAAACTCCCCCAATGTCTAGAGGCAATTGGAGGCGATGCCTTGTGTATTTCTCCTTCTTTTTGAATGGCTATTTGCCAATTTCCTCGCACAAAAGCGTTCAACGGATTTTTTATTTTAATAATATAAGCAATATTCGTTTTCTCTTGATCATAATTTCATGCTCTACCTTAGAGTAAAAATTTCCTAGTTCATATTAGAGCAATTTAAATTTCAAGAATGACACCATCAAAATTGGATTCATTATTATGTGGAACTTGGTAAGCGCTATAATGTAGATAATTTGAGCTCTTTCAAAGAGATCATTTGTAGTCATAATTTTCTAAGGAATGTGAGAAACCATCAATAATTATCGAAATGATCATATCGACAGTAAACTGTTGCTCAATTCTTCCCTTTGTATCATAAATTAGACCCGTACACATTCGATCCAACTATTTAAAGCGAATGCATCGTTTCTTACGAGACATCATAGCAGAGTTTCACTCATTCATTTGAAGGTTCACGTGGATCCTCAATTCCTCGAGGAGATCACACATGAAGGCGTATCCGTGACCAGGACGATGGATATCGAGCACGGCCTCCGGGGCCCAGATCAACAAGCACCTTTCTAACTTACTTCTGCCCTCTTTAAAGGCTCGTTTTTGCACCAGTTAGATTGCATGTAAATGAGGAGCTTTGATCCCCCTAACCCCTGGAATCCCCTGCAGCTCCAACCCCATCTTCCCCAGCGCCGAGAGCCTCGCAGCGGCCACTCGCGCTGCGGTACACCAACGTGTCACGAGCTCTGGTCATTGTTCCCACACTGTCACCATGATTGGCAGGGAATTGCTTTTTATGCATTTGTTAGTAATACTGAATTGACTGTTCCTTGTTTATAGTTATGAAAAGTTTGGTGACGCTATTTTCAGCGAGTAATAAATCAACGTTTACGCTCACCTTTTTGTTCAAAAAGTCTGCAAATTCGAGTAATAATCATCATTGCCATGCTGGTTTCGTTCATCATTCTAAATAAACATCGTAGCAGCATAATGAATGAATAAAATCAGGATGAGACCGCCGTACTTCTATGATTTTCATACACAGTTGGAAAAAATTCCAGTACTACAAAACTCACAAAACTAATGCAACAAATGTGTATGGTTGCAGCAGCCGACGATGAACGAAACCTGGAATAAAAGTCATGGCTTCAGCCGGACAGCGCGCGGTTGTGGGCCTGCTTTAGACCAGTCGAGTCGGTCAATTAAAGTAGCGGTGCGAGATTGTGTCGTTTGGCTTAAACTCAAATAATTTTATATGCTTGTTGCCTAAAATATTGCCGATTGAAAATTTTTGCCCCATGAAAGGGCTTATTTTCACCGATTCTGACTGTGTGGAACACGTGCTGGACTTGCGCCCATAGCCAGCATTTTTCCCGCGTAGATTTGCGACGCATATTTCATCTAAAGAAATCCCAATAAATATTCCATGGAATCCTGCTGACATACCTCGGAGAGAGAAAGTAATAAGGACGAGGTAATTACAATCGTAAGCTCTACCAGACTACCACCAACGGATTTTTGCAGGCCGGAGGCACATTTGTGGGCTGGCCGCTATGACTGGGTCATAGGTAGCACAAAGATGATGCGACCTGCAAGCAAAGCTCGAGTGTCAAGCTGATCTAGAAAATTACCATAACCTTCTCAGCAGTGTGCGTGCATGAAGATAGTCTCGATTTCGTATAATGGGGTTACTCTACGAGGATTTTGACTCTCGAGAGCCATAATCCCAGTATATAATAATAGCCCAGTCATGCTTGGTTGGTTGGTCAGTCCGTCCGTCTCTCTGTCGCGCTCGTAAGGATTTAGACGGGAGGAAATTCACGGATCCGTATTTCTAATTAATCAGCAAGACTTTCGGAGTAGGCAGTCCGTATCAGTGATACTGCAAATAACAATATTTCATATCAGAGTTACCGTAAATAAGAGAGCATCTTTAGAAATTAACATCATTTGTTCCGTCATTTTTGGCAAGGAGCGTCTACTGGTGTATCACATAGTAGACAAATTGATGGTCTCGGTGGAGCACGTAATTCTCGTGATAAAACTCGTTGTTATTCACTCGCGAAAATTTATTTGAAAATTAAATTTTTTGAACCTTGAAAATCTCAACAAAGGAAAATATTATTTTCGTAGCATATGGGTACTTTAATTCTATTGACATGGAATTTCACTCGATATGAATACCAAGACAACGCAGGTTGGTGTGGTATCCGTATCGATAGAACACTGTCAACGCCTCTATTAAAATTTTTAATGACGTTACTTGGGTTTCCGTCAGACTTTCTTTTAAGATACGATTCACAAATACCGAGGCTCTAATGCACATTAACAGCAAAATGGATTCAGTTGCCAAACCGACCCGAGCGGAATCTGTTAGCATTGCCTCTTCTGCTTTTGTTCACCTGCGCTTTCACGACCGCACCTGTTCGGTATCACAATGTATGATATGTATACTTTACGTGTCTTTCATTTAAGCTGAATTAATGTCCGTAAGAGATTTTCATCCATCGAGTTCATTCGTCTTCATAGTACGATCCTAGATTCTGAAACGCCCGCTTTCTTATGTAAAAACGAATGTTCTAGTTCATGTGAGTGAAATTCGATGATTACAAGTGTGATTGTAGTATTTCTGAATTGCTTATTTTTTCCTGAACAGATGTAGTGGATAGTGGTAATAATGGTGGTCACATGACACAAGTAGTAATAATATGAGTACTACCTGTTCCTTGATTAGTCCAACCCTCTTTTTCCACCTTCGATCGGTTGCCTGTGCGTGATTGGTGTAGAGAGCTGCACGGGACTTGGGTAGAAGACCAGGAATGGGTAACCCGCCTCAACTTTTCCGCTTCATTCTATTCTGATATCAAAATCATCACTCTTTCCTGAAGTGTTCGTTGGTACCACACATTCCTCCTTTTTTCAGTTTTATTAATACATTTCTACATTGTGCAAGCATCGTGTTGTCACATGGTTCCTGGTAGTGGAGCTGGAACATCAGAACACGGGGATTGAATCGAACGTGCATACTTTATCTTTTTGAGTTTACTTAAGAGCCACATCTACGCTTTGAATACACGCCTCGAACGAATCTTTGTCTCGAATAACTTGTTACGAATTTCACACGAGAATACTTTACTTCACTCAAAAATTCGGCTGAATTCACCAAATAAGACAACATAAATATTCCCGTCCGGCCACTCCGTTCCTCCAAAAATCTTCTCAGTTCACACAGTTCGTATTGTACACCACGAGACCCTCCGTAGCGTCATTCGTTCGTCTACCGCAACCGCTCACTGAAACGTCCAAGCGGCTTGGGTCATCACAGCCCGCAATCATGGGCAGCTCTATTATTGTCGCTTCGTATAGGCCATTTAGCATCTAATTCCTTTAAAGTTTACTGCTCAGCATTTCATTTTCTCGTCCGACTCACTAGCGTTGCGGTGGAAGATGTAAAGTCATTCCCAATTTGGTTCATCGTGAAACTCAATTGCACCGCACTGACGAGTGACGTTCATTTACATTGCACACTATTTCCGCACAATTCACGTACGGCGCTCATCCATCACTCGAGATGTTTAGTACCTCATCCACCCGCTCGCCTCATCAGCATTCCAGTGGATGAGGTCATGCGCAACAGCGTTTTTCTGGTCTGGATCACGACGGTCCGCTGCCGTCGCAGTCGCTGCGAAAGAAAATTCTCCAGTCTGGAGAAACAAAGAACTTCTCGCCATCGGAAAACTGGTGTTCTTGGAGAACGTGAGCGAGCAACGTTCTTGGAAACGTTCGTTGTTCTCACACAATACTCTTTGGCTCTTTGTTACGAATGAAAAGTTTTTCAATTTGCTTTCAAACTATTGCATTTGTGTCAAGGGTTTGGAAGTTAAAGAGTGCATGTCTGAGTGCATGTCTGTGCACTACGAAACGACCAAAGGAGGATACAAATATTTCAAAGCGAATCTTAGCCCAACCAGTGGTGCATGAAGGTGTACATATTTTTACTGGTGATCTGCAATATCTCACTATACACTAAAACACAGTTGTTTCTTGCTTGGTTAGTCCGTTTTTCAACCACGCTCTTTAGGATTAAAATAGGAGAAAATTCTCGGCTCCGAATGGCGAGACTGTCAGATAAGGCAGTCTGTATCAGTGATACTGAAAATAATATCATTTCATGTCAGAGTTTCCGTAAATAAGAGGGCATTTTAAGAATTTAACATAATATCTCACGCCAATTTTGACTGGACGCGTCTACTAGTCTTAGAAAAGTAACCAGCTTTGACAGTAATAAGCACGGCAGTGATGTCTGACCTTGACGTGTCAGGAGTTTCCTAACAGTAGAAAATTTTACACCAAATTAAACATTTATCACTTCCATTGCACGAAAGTACAGTTGTTCTAGATAATTAATTTTTCGAAGTTGCAATACAAACTGTTGACCTTGTAGTTACCTCGACGAGAGTAAAGACCCGTTGTGACACACCCGATTACGGGGGCGGATTTAATTAGGAAACTATTACCACCTACAGCTCCTTGTGCATCAATTTTAAATGCCTCTGTCGCTGTCAGTGCCACAATGATTGTTTCTGTCTTTTGGAAGGTGATGCTGGAGGTGCAATGTTCCCTAAAAAGGCCGTATTTTACAGGAAACAGCTCTGTCGCGTTTCCTAATATTAAAATACGAAAACCTGTGTGTGTTATGTTTTGTCCTTTTATAAATATTTATTTTGCATTTCCGATGTCACAAAATAGCACGAAAATTTACCCGAAAAAATAGTGACGTGAGGTTAACGAACGGAGGCGCCGCTGGATAACGAAAATAATGAGCATGGCAACAAATATTTTGCTTAATAAATCCCTCAATTATAACTCGCTCTGTTAACAATCACACACTACTCAATAAAATGGACACCTTAATTAACGTTAACATATTTCTTACCTATGTTAATACATAAATAGAATTATGTATTAACTATACCCACTAACAATGTATTTAATTTCACTAAATCAGAGCGCTCAAAACCACATTGCAGCTTAAATCCCGCTCATTGTCGCCATAGTGCGGGTCACCGGAGCGCTGGAGATGATTTACGCACTTCTCGCTCACGCACCTCGGCTTTTCGGGCCTGCGGCTTTCGGAAATTCATCAGTTTCTCGACATGGCACGAGGAGCGCATTTTAGTATAGTGGAATTATTATTCATCGTTTGTACGTCCTATTAAAACAAAAAGTTCGGTAAATTAACTTATGCACATGTTCTTCCTTAGTTTCACTCATTAGGGAAACCCTGCAGAGTCTCAAATAAAAATTCAAAAGTTGTGAAAGCAGAGAATTACAACCACACCATTCGGACCACCCATTCTACAGAGGAGTCAGTTTTTTCTCAGGCCTTAAATAAATGATGAGTGTGAACGGTAATAATAATGAAACTCAGAAATAACCTTAGAATATTGTGAATAGTCTTCTCTTTACTTCTAAGAATATTATACAACACATTTCTCATTCCAAAATGATCAATAAACCATGATTTAACGTAACCTGTCCTATGAAAGTGCATGGTTACTGCGAGACTTCCTTAAATTAAAATGATTTTTTTCGCTAAAAACGGCCCTCGTCGTGGAATTATACTCGCGACGATGATGCGAGTGCAATGCTAGCAGCCTCAAGATAACATATTTGAACTGTGCGAGTCTACACATGTATCTCAGTTTGTTTCTTCAGCGAGCGGCTTACAAACAAAAATCGGACGCAGTTTACCTGGAAATGACGTAAGTAAAGAGCACCGAGGCTTCTTACGTGCAGGTAACTGCTGTCAGTCGGGGGATTTCACGGGAGTAGATTTAATTCGACGAATAAAGGAATTCTGGCTTCAACTGAAAAGATTCCTTTATCTTTAGAACATTTCAATACAGCTTTAACCGAGGTATGGCATATCATACGCTAACCTGATAAATTGCTTTAAGAAATCTTTTTCTCTAATTTACGATCCGAGTAGGAATGATTACGAGTTAAAATTTTATGAAAATTATACTGAATCTATGAAGTAAAATTGAGACTATTCGTACTGATGTAGTACGAAAAATTCTCGAGAATTCCATGAGCATCCCTGCACTATAGAGAAGTTCATCGCCTCAAGATTTGAAACCTTACAAGCATTGATTCAAGGCGTCATAATCTAAGCAGAAAAAACTTTTCTTCCTGACAATGATTGTATGATAGAAACCTCGTTTGTGCAGGTGTTTGTAATTTGGTTTCGAAAGACTAGGAAGAAATTCTAGCCCGAAATGTGTTGGTCCGAGCTCTCTGGCCTTCAGTCTGCACTCACTCCTCCAAGGGAGGGGAGGGCGAGGTCCACCACCAGCCTGGGTGGGAACAGGGCCCGCTGCTCGCCCCCCGGTCGCGTCCTCACGTACCGCGACTGCTGTCATGACGCGGACATGTACGGTGTCACAAAAAGTTATGTACCACCATAGTTTAATCGTTGATGAAGAGTTTATTAATTTTAGTTATATTGAATATATTCATTTTAATCCATTATTCAATGCTTACGATGAACGAATTTGACGTATTTCTGTGTTACTTGGCTTAACGATACTTCATTGTTCAATGTTTAATCCCAAACGGACTATTGTCAAACCTGACAGTCGTTAGAAACTGTACAATTTAGACTTAAATTCCAATTTCTTAGTTTCAAATTTAGGGGGATTACAGTATGCACACAAATGCATGTAATATGAACAACTGCGTATGCAATACTTCAATCATTTAAAATATTAATTGGTGGTTTAAGGATCCACAAGCAGATTGCAATTAATGATATATAGAGTTGTAGCGAAACTAAGCGCCAGGCTGGAGATGAAGCACACGACCATGCTTTTCTGAGGCGCTCTGTCGGTGCAGTCAACGCGATCGCACCCTGATGCGTCAACGCGATCGCACCCTCATGCGTCAACGCAATCGCACCCTGATGCGTCAACGCAATCGCACCCTGATGCGTCAACGCGATCGCACCCTGATGCGTCAACGCGATCGCACCCTGATGCGTCAACGCGATCGCACCCTGATGCGTCAACGCGATCGCATCCTGATGCGTCAACGCGATCGCATCCTGATGCGTCAACGCGATCGCATCCTGATGCGTCAACGCGATCGCATCCTGATGCGTCAACGCGATCGCATCCTGATGCGTCAACGCGATCGCATCCTGATGCGTCAACGCGATCGCATCCTGATGCGTCAACGCGATCGCATCCTGATGCGTCAACGCGATCGCATCCTGATGCGTCAACGCGATCGCATCCTGATGCGTCAACGCGATCGCATCCTGATGCGTCAACGCGATCGCATCCTGATGCGTCAACGCGATCGCATCCTGATGCGTCAACGCGATCGCATCCTGATGCGCCAACGCGATCGTATCCTGATGCGTCAACGCGATCGCATCCAGATGTGTCAACGCTATCGCATGCAGATGTGTCAAGGCGATCGCATCCAGATGCGTCAACGCGATTGCACCCAGATGATGCACTGGTTCCAGAATTTTACGTTTCATGCCCCAGCAACATAAATTGCAATTGCTTATTCTAAAAATTTTCCCACGTACATATGAATCCCGTGTTTCAACTTGTTAGTAAACTTTATATAAGGCGAAATCGTGCATTGTTTTCGAAATAAGAATCATTCTACGTATTTATTCTGTTAAGAAATGGCAGCTGACTAAACTGTTTCCTCGCCAATTGGGCCAATGGACTCAACGGACGCATGAGGGTACTGGACAATGAGGGTACGCAACAGACGCATGAGGGTACTGGACATTACACTACTTTTATTAACTCTTATGCTGTTGGAACAGCCCATCACTACCTAAGTTTATTTAAAATTACAAAATTTCAAGAACCTTGTTCGTTCTCTCCAAAGCCTGTCATTGGATGGAGTTAGAGGACAGAACATGTAGTCCATATTTTTCAGATCATTTACACTCACTCCATAATTCTACAGAGCGTAGAGAATTCATTTTGATTTGCACGAAGCATTTTACTCCTAAATTCATTCTGACCGATGGAACCATAAAGCCCCGAACAGACATGAGGTAACGCATTTGATCGCTACTCAGCAAAATGGCGATGGTAGACTGGAGTTCAAGCTTCAAGAAAATATTCGTATTAATTTCTTCGCAGTTGTATACTGATTATCAAGGAGAATGAAATCATTCCTCCACGTGTTGAATACAAATCTGTTGAATTTTGAACGAGTTCTCATCGCGATATGATGAACACAACAGTTGTTGAGGTGCCTGTGAGGTGTGTTGAGGTGCCTGTGAGGAGTGTTGAGGTGCCTGTGAGGTGTGTTGAGGTGCCTGTGAGGTGTGTTGAGGTGCCTGTGAGGTGTGTTGAGGTGTGTTGAGGTGCCTGTGAGGTGTGTTGAGGTGTGTTGAGGTGCCTGTGAGGTGTGTTGAGGTGCCTGCGAGGTGTGTTGAGGTGTGTTGAGGTGCCTGTGAGGTGTCACGGGTGTGTGGAGCAGGCGAGGCAGGGCTGGAGAGGACACCCAGGAATGATGATTGCTCGCTGGACGGTCTGGAACGGCAAAGTTTATTGCACGGAATTTCCAGACATGGGAAAGTGACAAAATTGAACTTCACGAATATTGGATACGAGAAGCTTTATAATTTGCGTTAGATGAATGGCGAACGGATGTTTTCTTAAAACCCTAGATTTTTTATCGTGTTCAATAGTTTCGAGTGGTTGCTGCTGAGCCAAAAGTCCGGAAGCAGAATTCTTTTGTTAAAGAACCTAAGCTAAAATGGACAAATTGGAAATATTTGTCTGGTGAAGTGATCTATTTGGACTTGATAATTCTTAAGACTTTCCTTTCGGTTGGATTTTCTAGAAAATTTAAACTTGGATAGAATGAGTGTAACACAGATAAACAATATAAAATAGTATCAATTAATGACATAAATTTCCTTATTGTGAAACGGTACAGCTTTTCGATATCAATAACATTTTGAGTACAAAAGACGGGTCAGATTAATTCGAAAACTAAAGCTAAATAGGAAAGTCAGCGCTGGAGTATTACGTATGTAGTATAATATTGTGAACAGATAATCATACAAATTTTCATAAGAAGTGTAAAACAAATGAGAAACTTCGATTGATGGTACAAAAGCGTTTTAATTAAAGGAATTAATTCAAGCTAAGTATTCTTTCATATTGAATCCGGAATTAAGGAATAGAACATTTCCATTATGAATGACATATATATATAATAAATTTTATACAGTGAAATCTAAAAATTCGGAGATGAACTTTCTGACAATAACTGAAAGAAACGATAAAAGAGTTTATATCTTACTATTTTACACAGTTAAGTCTTTAAATGAAAACTTAACCTTAGAAAATACTGTGGTATTTATGTAGCAAAATACTTAAAAACACGATTCAATTAGAAAAAGACAAGTAAAGCTGAAGATGTAAACAACTTTTAAATTCAATCACGGAATTTTCTCTCATTCAAAACGCATCCAATCTATACGATGAGCCCCTCGCACTTCATTTCTGCCCCCACACTTTTGTGACGTACATTTCCAGCTCTGACGGCATCCGCGTGTGAAGGTAAGTTACAAACATTCACTCGAATTTATCCCGTAAAATTGCTTATAAATTCAATCGAGCGCTTCAAAAGCATTCAATATTGCGTTCACAACGTAACACGAGCTTCATCTTCTCTCACAGATCAATACGAGCACATGTAATAACGCTCGTGGAGCTCGCAATCACATAAGAGCAAAAAACATGTCAATCCAGTGAAGTTCGACCGAAGAGTAGAGCGCAGTCTCCCAAACTCGGGCGCAAGATTGGAGCGCACGCGGTCTAATTAGCGATGATAGTCCGCCATTATTGTTTATTGCAGAATATCGCGAGTGATGAAACCACTCTTGCATAATTTATTGGAAATTTACATCGCACTAAATTCCTGGAATATGAAGGTCCGATGACTGTAAAGGTTCGGTTCTCACTGTGCCGGCATTCCCAAGGGGTACTTTGTGTCACCACAAGTTCTGAATCTCCAACGCATTTCAAAATACTTTCGACTCATTATCGATATTGTTCGTTCTTTATGTCTCTCGAATTAGACTTGGGAGATTTTTAACGCTTTGTTCCCGACGGCAGTAAAAACGTCTAGTAGTTATGTTCGCCTTCATTTTTTGTTAATGACCCAAATTGTGATTGTTATTGCTTACCGTTCTTTTTATGAGAATTTTTAGGTGATAAATTAATGAAAGCGTCTTCATGAAGAGCTGTTTCACTTCGATGCGCATATTTGCTCCAAGATTTCAAAAGAGAGGATAAAAATACGGTACGAATTATGGTACCTCGATCCCAACAGGGGCCGGCTGTGTCCGCGCCTGACATTCTCACAGTGAAGACTTCGATGCCAGCCTGCGTCCTGAGGAATTTATGGGGGTGCGGTTGGTGCTGCTCGCCAGCGTCATGTGAACAAGGAGAACCAAAAAAAAGTTAACCGAACTTGACCACCGTATCTACTATACCACTTGCATGCATGATGTAGTTTTTTGTGCACTAATAATTTAAACTACGTGCGTTGTATAAAACGAGACTTACTATGTTAGGTATATGAGTGACCACACGTACGGTGGTTAATTTCAGTTGACTTTTGGTGACCCATCCTTTGTAGCCTAAGTTACGCGTAAAGTAATATCATAAACCTTAAGACTTTACATAATTGCAGTGAAAAAATCTAGCCCAAAATATTCATGCAAACTTAGCTAATATCAAAAAATTAATAAATTCTAAATTAAGTTTAATGCGCAGTCTAGGCACGTAAATAGCAAGAAAATCAGTGATTCACATACAAAGTAGAACATTATTTTCACATCAAATTATTTTTTTTAAATCGTCCAACACAAGTTTGAAGACATGTATGAAAAAAGTCCCTCTCGTGCTAAAGCCGCATGTGTGTATGAATTCAAATCTTTGGTCTTTACACTACGGTCAGGCTGTGAATCGAAAAATAAATATTCATATCCAAAGCCACACACAACACATATAGCAATTCTTGTTCTCAGGCAGTGGAGCCATAATCTTAAATCCAATTTAAATTATAAACGTAATTGAGTGATTCTTCGTACATACATAATGAAATGAAAATAGCAATTGAAGGAAAGATAATAGAATCGAGTAACTAGTTTTACAGCATGAAACATCGATATTTACTCGAAAAATTCGCACTGACTGCTACGATCTTGATTGTGTTGAACGAATTTGATGATACTTATAGAACATTCATACAGCACTCGGAAAGTAGATGAGTGTTGGATTGCATTGAAAAAAGTAATCCCACGTTGTACTTATAAGGAAATGGTGTTTTATGTGATGCGCTCGGGTTTTCGTGATGATCATGCGGAGGAAGACGCCAGCACACCCCCTGAGCTAGAGGCGTATCCTAACGAGCGGTTCGAGTCCCACTCGGTTGAACTGCTTATTAATTTTTGAGAGCGAGAGAGTATGTCTGGCCAGGCCACGCAATGACAAGGTCCCGGGAGCGGGAGAACTGAGAAGAACTTCCATTTTTTAAGTAAATGTTTCTTTAATACATCAGGTATCATCCTGGTCCAAAAATAACTAGTTGTTAATAAAAAAATCAATTATTTTTGTTAATGATCTTATGGAGAATCGTCTTAGTTTTTTTGTTCAGCGCACTTTTAAAGACATATTCTCAAAATAGTTTTTCAGATAAAATCTATGTATTTCTGTACGAAATCAATAGCTCCCTGAACAACATTGTTGTTAGAATCGGCTTTCATGAACTTTTAGATTTAATTTTTGACTTGCTCATGTAGATATAAGTTGCAATGGAAATTTGGGCTCATTATCGCACAGATAAATTCTAAGTCATTCCATTTCCTTTTATACACCTTTTTTATTTCGTCAGACGCTTTTCAGCTCTCTTTAACTTAGGCAAAAATTTTGAAACCAAATCCTGCTTCAATTGACGGCCTCATTTTGAAAACTTTTCACTAATCAGAGTATGTCATTTGGACAAAAAACGAATTGGAATTTTGATGTTGCATTCACCCTTAAAGTTAGATCTGTCGTACGCCTTTTGTTCGACCATACGTGCAGATGATTGTACGTGGTGACCCAGGAATGGTCTGTGTGTCGCACTGAGACCTGCAGCTCTGATCTAAGAGTAGGGTGTTCCATGAAGGGCGCCAAATTGGAATAGTCTCTTCATGGTGAAAACGTGCCGTTCAGATGCAAGCTGCTCCTGATGCATTGCGAACAAGTTCTCTGAAAACATAATCTGAAAATTATTCACCGGAGGGAAGAGAGATTGCAAATATCATAAGCCCCTTAACATATAGCAAACTGGTGCGACTTCAATCTCTGATGCAGTCTCTCAAAATCACGAACACGGGAAGTATGCCTAGGGATCTTCCAAATGCCCTCAAACAGTTGTTGCTTACTACCCTGGAAAAGTACTAATACTTGATACATTGAATGCGTACAAAGGAAGTGATTTTGCTTGCTGCTAGCTCGCTAGAAATTCTCGAAAACTTAATTGTCCTCATTAAGCATATTTATAGAACTCTGGTGAACAGAAACCCCAGAAGAAGATCATAAACTAATTGATTCGAAGCTAAACATGGAGAACCAATTAACTTGACCAGAAGTAATCAGCACAATGAAGCCTCCTAAACTTCAGAGCATAATTACGGTGAGCAATACAACCGTAAGTGTCGTAAACTTCAGAGCATAACTACGGTGAGCAGCACAACCGTAAGTGTCGTAAACTTCAGAGCATAATTACGGTGAACAACACAACCGTAAGTGTCGTAAACTTCAGAGCATAATTACGGTGAGCAATACAACCATGAGTGTTTTTCTTCATTGACCGGCGAGAGAGGAACCTGATTGATCGTCAAAACGCGGTCTTCGAGAAGCCCTTGTCGCTGGAATTTGTTCTTCTCGTGCAAGATACGGGAACGCGTGACGAGCAAAAGAAGCTGTGTGCTCCAGCCGAGATATTTGGAGGAAATGTCTTGACGCTTTGGTAGCTCCTGGAGCTCACATTTGGCATTGGTTTTGATTTCTGAACCAAACTCATTATGTGAAGTATATTGTTGAGAATGACTGCCATGAAAGTTACTATTTACCTTATGAATCATATTTTACGTTGGAAATATAATTAATTCATCGTGAAATAACTTGTACTGGATTTATATCGTTATGGTTGTTGAAACTGTAAAACGATTTTTTGATACAATGAAGGTTTGTTATAAACTGCGAAATGATACCTCAGGAAGGTTTGTAAAATTCAACTTGTTTCTTTCCCATATGACGGTTTGTTATAAACAAGGCATGAAAATGGAAGTGGTTCAGCGTTCAAATTGACACTTCAAATTTTATAGAAAATGATCACGACTACCGCAAAATACCTCAAGGAGTAAAGCCTCCGTAGGGCACCCAAAACTCATCTCTCAGGTTCAGTTCCCATATGAGAGCGCAACAGATCTTAGCCAGGCACAATTTTGAGCAAGTCGTCAGCTTAAAACTGTGACCTGCCAATATTAGTTTCAACGGAGCACCAACGGACCTGTTCTCAAATGCGTGGACCTGACGGGAGAATTTACTGCGATACTGAGAGGACGCGCGTCTGGCCTGTACTACAGGACTTGGTCATCAACAAAAGCAGCCCGAACCTCATCAGTTCATTGCTTGAACATTTTCGTTATCAGAAACAGCGGAGTTTACGAGTGGAATTAGCTGTTCGACTGACTTGTCGTAATTGCGCTCGCTTTATTTGTGTTATTTGATGGGGAATTCGGCCATTAATTTGTTTGGCTTTAAAGCGAGAATTGCCTAACTACGCGCAGGAAATGAGGAATACTTCGAAGGATTACGTCTGAATACAACTGAATAGAAGTTCCTCGTGCTAGGTGTGTGCTCTGTGCAGTACACCGCTCATTCCACACCTAAGCGATAGCACTTTTCTCTTGGCCCTTGGCAGCGGGTCATGAAAAGATGAAAAACACGTGATGGTCATTTTTAAACAATGCGCCATACACAAATATGTATGAGTAAACTCAATATTATTAGGTACACACTCTCCCAGTGTAATTTTGCATATCATTTAGCAGAAATTACATTTTTTTCTTGTAAGACATGAGAAAATTCAGGCCCAAAGTTAGGTTTTTCCTTGAAATCATGAGGTAGAGTTAGAACCATTCTCACTAAGCAAAACATGACGCATTTACAGGTGACCTACGTAAAATTGAAGAGAATTTTAGCTCCATTTCTACAACTCCTTTTACCTGCAAGAGATGCATGGTATTTCTGTTCTGTTCCATACATAAATCACTTGTTCATGTAATAAAAAATCTAAATTGTATTGTATTATGCATGCAATTGGTATACTAGGTATAGGGGTTGGTCCGTTGAAATTTTTGAGTCGTCTACCTATGCAAAAATGCTCGCAAAATATATGTATACCTCACATTAGGGAATTTAAATTTCAAAGTTTCTTCTGAGATATTTATTTAAAGTTGGCC
>VOMN01107484.1:0-12743 GCA_014899125.1 Orchestia grillus | reverse complement strand
TGAAAAGTTGAAAAGTTGAAAAATTGGAAAATTGGAAAATTGAAAAATTGAATATTTGAAAATTGGGAAATGAATTTGAAAATTGAAAATATAATTGAAAAATAAAAATTGAAAAATGGGAATTGAAAATTGAAAAAAATGAAATTGAAAAATTAAAAAAAAAAATGAAATTGAAAATTTGAAAATTTGAAATTGAAAAAATAAATTGAAAATTGAAAAATTGAAATTTGAAAAATTGAGAATTGAGAATTGAGAATTGAAAATTGGAATTGAAAAATGAAAAATGAAAATTGAAAATTGAGAAATTAAAAAATTGAAAATTGAAAATTAAAAACTAAAAATTAAAAATTAAAAATTAAAAATTGAAAATTAAAAATTAAACATTAAAAATTAAACATTAAATTAAAATTAAAAATTGAAATTTAAAAATTAAAAACTAAAAATTAAAAGTGAGAATTAAAAATCAAAAATAAAAAATCACAAGTCAAAAATCAAAAATCAAAAACCAAAAATTCAAAATTTAAAATCAAAAATTAAAAATTAGATATTAAAAATTAAAATTTAAAAATTCAAAATTCAAAATTTGAAATTTGAAAATCGAAAACCGAACCGAACTTAATTGAACCGAACCTAAATTAACCAAACCCCACCGAACCCAACCACACTTAACCGAACTTAACCGAACCCAACCGAACCGAACCAAACCCAACCCAACCCAACTGAACTCCGGAACAACCCAACAATGGAGCAGCCTAACACAGGGAACGTGTTAACTATCCTCTGAGTCCCGACTTACAAATATTTATGAATATTTAATGTCTGATTAATTGTTGGTATGTGATGGCCGGATGAGTCTCTCCCACTCAAGAAAGCAAGCATCCGAGCTCCAGGCTTACGAGGCGGAGGCTTGACTGGCCTGTCCACAGACACTACAAAGTATTTATGTAAATTAACCTATTTGCCGGCTCTCTAAGAGGATTCACACCCATAACTCTCACAGCCAAATTTGATCTATTACCAAGTTCCGTTCTAAAATGAAGGCAAGAAAATTCAAACTTCTTTTAAATCCTGATGAAAATAAAACTGCAAGCCCTGTTAAGCTCCCTGTGCTGACGTTACAAAATTATCAATAAATTTTCCTCTACTTTACCGAGCTGGGTAATCTACGAGCCCTACCCTCAGGCTCCAGGAACACCAAATTTAAACTCCTTGAAACACAGCATCGACATCCTCACCGTGTAAAGAAACCTTCAAAATTATTACCGAGGCATAAATGGGCTCGAACACATAAATATTTCAGGGAAGAGAACGTAATACAAATTCTTGAACACTGGGCTCATATAATTCAGTCATAGCTTATGGAGAACAAAAATTACAAGTTCACTGGACTATGCATTGACAGATTAATGATGTGTGTCTCCAGTTAAAACAAAAAGAGTTGAAAAAGTGAGATAAAGCCGTCCAGTAGATTAAAGGAATGCGCAGCTTACATGACAAAAACAAGTCATTTGTTCAATTCTACATAGTTATTTTACCTCTTATAAGTGAGGGTATTAGGATTTTTTTTCAAAACCCACGTACCTTATTAAGGAAGTTTACGCACACGAATCTACTGCTGCGAAATTCGAGATAATTATTATTTTTGTTAACATCACTTGCAAAGGGCCAGATGTTCCAGCAGTAGTGTCCGGTCACTCGCTGTCGACGTTTTGAGCGATTTTGAGAAAACTCTGTTTGATCCAGATGATGCAGGCAACTCTTTTGTTAAAACCAAGTAAAAAAGTGTATTGAAATTTTTCAAACTTCTCAGTGTAGCGTATTAAATATCTGACGGTAACGAATGTTTCAAAGTATTTGTAGATCTATTTTTATTCCGCATGTGTAAAACCGTTGCAACGAGCATTGTTTGGTACACATGGGCGAAAAATACAAGTAAATTTAGGAAATTAGGTATTGCATAAACAGTCAAGTCGGTTTTAAACCGTCCGTCATATGTAAAATAATGTGTACTTTAATGTTGAACAGAGTTTCTTTTCCCGCTTGGAAATACATTTTCGATTCCCGAACCATACTCTAGTTCCGAAATTTCCTTATCTTTTTACTCGTGGGGCTCAATCATTTTCACGTCAAATGTTTATTATTACACCAGTCGCACCCAGGAAGGAATATCCAGAGTGCTAGGCAACGCATTCTGAACAGAGTGGACTTTTTACAGTAGCGTGTCCTCGACTTCGGTGAGTAGAGCTGCTATTGGAAAAGTTTTACATTTTCGGTCCAGAAAGGCGATGAAACTCTCTTTACTTCGAGACAAGTAAAACAAGTGCTCGCCTCAATGCACTGATGATGACAGAGACTCGCGGTACTTTTTCGGCCTCGTTTTTGCGTTGTGCTGCCCGACGACAGATTGTGCTGGAGTTTTGTGCCGCAAGATGGCGCTATCGAGTGACAGCCTTCAGAGTGAGCTGCTCAAATTACCTTCAGTGACAGTGCTCCACTTAGAAATCATTCCTTGTAGCGCTCATATTTCAATTTACAATGTAACTCTCCTAATGGATGCAAGATGCTACTAACAGGCTATTTATAAGAGTGAGAAAAATGGCATGGATTATTTTTTCCTCAAATCTGCTTGGGATCCATACTGACTGGTTCCCTGTACAGGTGTCATTAGGGCACTTCTCTGCCCTGTACTGAAATGGTCCAATGAGGAATCGGAGCTCCAAATCTTATGTACTGTTGAATTGTAAACAAGCTACTGATGTTTAAGATTAATCAATCTACGGTAATAATTTTTAATCGTCATTAAATGATCGATTAAGCATTCATTTAATACCGTCAGTCAACAATAGCATGCACTTGCTCAGTATTTTGTCCAATGGTACAGTTATGACTCTGATAAAATTTTGATTCATTATTTATATCTGTGAGCTCATTGCCAGATGCTGTCTCTTGAAGTCTTCTGATGAGTCAAAAGTTCAGCAAAATATATGCTTTAGAAGTTTTTATTCTAAGTACATTCTGAGTACAGTACGCACTGTAGCACACGCTCAGGATAGTACATATTGTACGGCTAGATGTGCGCAACACATACAGTTCTCATAGTCCTTAAGAACCTCAGTTCTATTACATTTACTTTTTCCCTCGTTGATATCCGAATTTCTCGAATAGACGGAATGGTGAGTAAATCGCGATATCAAATATTTTTTCTTTTACAATTAGGCAATACTTTCATACTTCAATGCCTCTAGCATCTACTATCGATATCCTTCGTAATGTCAGTTTCTTCTCCCATTCTTCCAATTCGTAAAATGGCTCATGCCGTACTCATTTAATGTAAAATTTTCTCCTACTACCTAACCTAACACAATTCATCATTCATCACAATTCATCACAATTTTCCCTGCGTAGCGCTCAATACGCTGCAGCTGTCTCACGCAACGTTACAAGGCCCGTTATCGAGATCCAGAAGACAATTGATTTATCTGCCTCTCACTACATTGCTACCTAGAAATCGGGTATGTACTCCCATTTTATTGCTCAGTTCGTAACCTGGTGTTCGCTGTGGCCTCTTCATACGCTGGGCTGCTGCGTCTGAGAGTGCTGGGGTGAACATAGTAATCTCAGTCACATATCTCAATGGGATCTAAACTCGTTGAATGGTTATATACTTATGACAATATGATGAAAATAAAAACCAACGAATGATATTGAGATTGTCGAATAGCCTTTTTCGCTTAGCGAAGGCTTAAAATTTATTTTTCGCATACAGCATTATGGCATTATTTTTTCTTGGTTTTATAAACTATAGACGTATTTTCACTATAAACAATACTTCAGGCAAATTCTTAAGAACCTTTACTAATTTATTTTAAGCAGTTATTTTACCTGACGTGGGTGGGAAGATTAGGCGAAGGTAAAACACTATTTTTACGACTGTTGTTTAGGCAGCAATTTGATCCTAATGTGAAATTTGACCTTGATGCTCAGGTGAAAATTACTCTTAAATATGCATTGTTTAGCAATGACGTTAATTGTCACTATGAAAATTAAGTTAATTAAGTAAAAAACTAAACTTAAGTTATGCCAGAAGTCATGGTTTTACCCTCCGCATGTCCACTCTGGAAAAGCATCATTAGGGGAAAGCCAAGCGATCTTTTTCTTCAGTACGCTAGACATTTTTGTGGCCAGCGGCAATAGAAGACCTAGAATGCTCAAAAATATAGACGTCCAATTCTGAGAGCAACAATTGTTAAACTGAAAAGAAATTGTTTTACATAATCAAACTGCTCATATTGATTTTCAAAGAGCAATTCCAAGTACAACGAAGAGAGAGCGTCGGACACGATCTCTAGGACCGTTGTTTGGTCTGGGCCGATGTGACAGGTCTGACAAAGGAGAAACGGCCACTGACGAGCCTGTCATTTGCAAGGAATGTACACGGCAAACCTTGAGGCCTTCTATTCAATTCCTTTGTTGAAAGTGATCAGCATGCATTAGGTGAGGCTTGCAATTTTCAACGATGCATTATTTCCTTTCAGTCTTCTAAAGTGAAAACTGAATTTAAAGTACGAAGGAAGTCTCCTGTTTCACTCAATGCGCGTGAAAATAACGACAGGTAAATCTATCACAAATTAATCAGAGAAGAGTTATCGTTAAAATTTCGCTTGCATTTGTGTAAGAAATCAAAGTACAATATGTCAGTATAGTTTCCATTGACGTAAGCCTGGGCAGACGAGCTATGGATGCAGGAGTATCACCAATGCCTCCTATATCTATATATATATATATATNTATATATATGATATAGGAGGCAATGATATCACGGACACCTGGTCTCCGTCTCTTTCTTGAGCTGATATGATCTCTCGCTGTGCTCTTAGCTCTTTGGTCCCAGACTGCCAGGGGACTGCCAATTCATTAGTGAAAGTAAGCAGTGCATTTGGACGCTCATGTTGCATCCGAGGTTCCTGAAAGAACTCAGGATTTATGTGGCAAGCTCAGTGTAGTTTCTGGCTTTCTTGTGGTTGAGAAAGTTCGTCACATGTGAGAACATAAGCCTTTTGTGCTTTTAGTTACACTTCGCACTTCGCTTCATTAGTTTTGAAAGTTTTCTGTCTTCAGAGCCTTCAAAATTAGTTTATTTGAATAAATAAGGGAGAATTTTGCACCAAGTAGAAAACAGTTTCACGCTGTACGTACAAAAACACGTACAAAAAGTCACGTGGGGACAGATAATTATAATGAAGCTCACATGACTGAGCAGAGCTGATGTGAGTTTTAAATTGATCATACCGGTATTGTCCAAGATCAGGCAAAAATAATTGACTTTAAATTTGTTGTTTGCCACGGAATTACTATTAATATCTTCAGAAATAAGGATAGTTGAATATTGATGGCGAACTCCGTAGATTTTATGCAAAATTAATGCGTTATTACAGATGAAAATATTACTCAAGTTATAATGTTTTTTTTTCAAAACTTGCATCATGTTTCTGCAGTGAAGCACAACTATCTGCCAGTTTTGCTTGCACTTGCCTGGTTACTTCATGAAATAAAAAAATAAAAATCTTGCAATATTTTCCGATCCGAGCTCCAACGTGGACAAAATGAAGTATGATACTTCGCGGAAGAACTTCAGACCAATTTGTTCAGTCTGTTTTCTACGAATTTTTACTACCCCTTGAAGTCTGAGAAAGTCTCAGGTGGCAACAGATGTAGTGACAGTGGATATTTTCACAACCCTTCGTTAAATTTTACCATTTTCGCTTCAGTAGAACTATAAATTGGAATACAGCACAACTTGAAATCAAGATCTACTGCCAAGGATTTTAAAAATTGTTCAAATTTGGTGATGATGAAGATCAATTCTTGGACATGAATACGAGGTACTTTAGAATCAGTTGTTTTTATCTTAAATAGCATACGAAAACGATCGTTTAATAGTACTCAACCTTTTATTTATGAGTCATCGTTTAGTGATCGGTATTGTTTCTTTAAGCTTTTCAATAACTCAAGTATTTCGTTCGGAATGTATAGTCCGATATCAAATGGATTTTGAGAATTAATCAAACATTTTAAAATTAAAATTTGTAGTAAATTGCAACACAAATAGTCGAGGATTTTTCAATTGATGAAGGTTTCTTTTGCTTCCCCGACCTAAGAATTCAATGCACGAATTTTATAAATGTTCCTTGACTTTATGAATAATATGCATTTTACATTTCATTCACATTCAGTTTCGTTCCGGAGTGCCTCGAAAAACTATACATCCCGGTGAAAATCGAAAAAGGCTCAGCGAAGATACATGGTAATTTGAATGTTTGAAAAGAACCGTCACAACAATGAAACGCATGCGCAAATGGGACCAGAGAACCACCTGTCTCGCTGCACTCCGGCTCATGAGTACGAACCTTGAGTGAAAAAGCGGTAACTCGATCTCAAAGTAATTCGAGCCGGAAGAATACGCACTCGATTTATTTTCAACTTTTAAGAAATTGATCGAGATTCTAAAACCCGTGATGAAACGTTCATGATATTGTAATAGAAATTTCTTGTGAGGTAAGGCAAGGCTGTAGGAAAATGATTGTTAACAGGAAGGCACTTCGCTCGCTTCACAAGCGGATGATGTAACCGAGACATCAGAAATCAACGCCAGACATCCTTCAGTTAAGATTTACAACTTGATTTATTCTAGAATATTCAAATCTAGATTTAAATAGTGACTATAAAATTATTATTCTACTGCTACTGTTAAAATTCTTGTGCTTTTGCTTGTCATATTCCTGACCCGCCGCTCAGAGCAACAACCAATCTACATACGATCAAAAAATCTACGGACTATCAACGTTGCACTTCAGAGCGGTGATTATGGACGACTAACAAAATTTGTATCTGGTATGCTCTCAGGGACTTGACCCGCTTAACTCATCATAATTACTACCAATGGCGGCACTCCCAGAGCCAGGGTGTGAAGGCCCGAACCTCTCCAAGGTGTCCAAGGTACGGTAAAGGACATTCAAGAAAGTCGATGTTCTGTTAAGTAGAGTCGGGTTTAGTATGGTTCAGCAGGGTTGCAGCGCGAGGTATTTTCCTTGCGCATGATAGGTCAATTTACACTTGGTTTTACATGTCTATAAAAGCTAAAATTAAATTTAGGTTATCAGTAAGGTCAGGCTTATCTTCAATCTACTTAAATTTCCAGCTCAGTTAGATTAATTGAGGTTAATTTTGAGGCTGGGTTAGGTTGGATGAGTTTAGGTTGGGCAATGAGATTCCAATAGCAAGAAAAGATGCATTTTTTTGTAATCCTAAAGTTAAGTCTGCATTCATAAGTAGAGTATATTATGAGCGGTTGTTTATTAAAATAATTTTACACTATCAAGTTCATCAACAATATCGGTCTGATAAGAGAATTTTCAATTCTTTTGTTGGTCATTTACTAATGCGCGTGGTGAGTCAGAAGCCTACGGGCTCCATTACTGCCTTCTTGTACTTCGTTCAGGGCTCATCATTTATGAGTAGCTTCCTTACTGCATCAAATTGAAAGGAGACTACACGCAGCTCTGTAGTCAAAAATACGAAATTTTTATAAATAAAAATATTTATTTCTAAAATGGGAATCATTCCTTTCGATTTGCTGTAAATCAGACACGCGAGAACAATATAGCTAGCTTGTATATTCCTTAATTCTGTAGAGTATAGACATCAAATGAGCCTCGAAGCAACGAATTTATTATCTGGATTCTAGATGCATGAAGATGAACGGCGTTGAAGTTCAATTCATCCGTCAGAACGCACCGGGAATGAAGGCATCTCGCGCAGCTTTTGCGCTTGAAAATTTACGACGATGCATAGAGTTAAGATACACCTTCTACACCACATTAACCATCGTTTCCGTTAATTTATTAGTACGATAGATATCAATTACAAAGCAGGAGCGTTTGCATTTCGGAAGCTTCATTATGGCAGGCCGGAGGGGAACTGGACGCCGACGCTATTCAGGCGAGGTAATCGCGCTCTCCTCGGATTGCTTGTGCTTCAAAGATTTAACTTATAATTCAGCGGAAAGCTATGAGAAATCGTATTGCTGGCAGCTAAAGTAGGACATCTTGTCGTTCACGATCAATATATCTGACTAAAAATTAATCGTCGTTTCTACACGGAAGCTTGATCATTAATGTTTCTTTATCACGCGACGGATCTCGTATGACACAGTTTCCTAATGGATTCTGATGAAAAATTAAATCCTTCTGAGGTAATAACGTGTTTTGGTTTAAAATTTCATATGTGTAGTCCATGTAAATGGTTAAAATCATCTCATGCTTGACGATTGCTGCAATTGAGGACAAAATTGAAAGTATTTTAGCAGAATCAATGCAAAATTTTATCATCAGTTTGGATTATTCAGGAATAGGTCTAGATTCTAATACCCGTGATCAAAAATTTAGGATGAGCTCTATCTTAATACGACCTAGAAAGTTCAATCCATACTAAAATTTTCTTCTGAGACATTTTTTTGGGGGAAAGTTCCTTGGTGGCTGTTTCAGAGGTGAATAAGAGCTGTTATTTTGACGATTAACAGCACCATTCAAATGTAAAGCTGCCTCGTGTGACACAACGAAGGTCTCAACGAATCTTAAAAGATGTCATGTCTTTCCAAGAACCTTCTGCAGAACCTTGCTCTTCTTTCGAGGTCATTATCTAGCAATTCCTGGCGAATCGTTGTTTTTTTATCAAAATAACCTAAATCTTTCTTGATAATCCTACGAACCGTTGATTTAGATAAATTTGTTCCATGCCGTTGAGTCGGAAAATGTTCATTCTCTTTAATTTGGCCGCGCCCTATTTCAATGTTTTCTGGTGTTCTTCTTGGAAAATGTCTTCCAGAATTTTCCTTATTTCTATTGAATACTGTTCCATAAATCAAGAACTTTGCAACAGTTTTTTCACAGTAGGTTTGCTCACACTTCTCCCATGAAAATTATTTTGAAATAGTCGAACGACTCCTGTGACATTCTTGATATCGTTGAAAGTTGTGACTGTGAATGTGCGCTCTTCTTCTCTCAATTCCATTGTTAAGGATTGATGGTGAAGAATTCGATTTCTGCCCTCGTGAAGACGTTGAAATAAGAACATTCAGAAATGGGAATAACGCAGTCATGATAGGGTAGCATTGCGATTCTAAAGAAGTGTAATTATTCTCTCTAGTCCATTTTGAAACACCCTCAGTCCACTCTGTGCAGGGCTGAAGTAGATGTCCACTCTTAACTGTAAGAAAGGTTCAATTCATTATTTCGATGGGATTAGTTCATACGGAAAAATTAATGTTTGTACCACATTTACTGAGTCAGCTTCGAAAACAGTCGGCAAACTTAATTTCACTTTGCTTTCACGCAAGAGAAGGTTTTGAAAATGAGGTATTTAGCGAAAGCGCAACAGATATCCCGGCTCACCTTATTGTCTTAGCAAATTATTTTGCTGGTTGCTATGTATGTACGTATTAATTAGTGGTTAATTTTCGGTAGGTCGTTCGTGGGCAACGCTGACGTGATATTACGAACTCCTGCTGCAAGAATGAGGCAAGGAGCTCTAGAGGATTTACATTTAAATTCAGCTCCCAATTCTCTGACGCCGACCTTCAAGACCTTGATACAGACATCAACCTTGATACAGACATCATACAGGTAACCTTGATACAGACATCAAATTTTGCGCTTTGCGCTTCCAAGAAGCAACGAAAGCAGGAATCAAGCCATCGCTTTTTCGAATGACTCAAGAAATTGTGCTATAAATTTGATTCATCTTCAGGGGTCGTGTAAAATCGTTCGCACTGTTTAAAAGAACACGGATTTCTGCATTTTGGATTTCCGAATGAATACACAGAACGTCTGAGTCAAATTTTCATTGCTCAAATGAAAAGTTAAACCTTTTCATTTTTACGTGCAAAATACTTGCATCATTATTTCATTTGAGATTTGAGTGCTCAAAGGGCACTCTTAAAGCTATGAATACAAGTTTGCAACCGAAAATCGTAAAGTGTTACCCACGATCACGTTCGCATGAGTTATGAATTCGTCATTGAATTAAATAGAGATTCATATGTCATCCACTTTACGTTAATAAACATATGAACAGGATAAAATATTCATTTTAATACACTATAGCACTTATGAACCGCTGTGTCACTATTAATGCGTCATATTCACCAGTGGGAGGCTAAATTCATTGAATAACACAAATGTAAAGCGTATCTATTTTTTACATTCCGTTTTGAGAAACTTGAGACTTTCACAACATCTCGTATCCAAGATACTGATTACTAAGTTAAAGCATGTTAGAGTTGCATATTTCACGCGTAGCAAATAAACAAACGAGCAAACATTTCCAGATTTTAGCAGTACATCAATATTTTTGTTCTGGAGAGGGGCATCTTTATTTCTTTACGTTATACACAATGAGATACTACGTGAGTACATACTAGGGCTGAAATCGGGACGTGGCCTCACTTTCGTTTCTCAAGACCTACAGCACGTCGGCAGATTCGGGTCGACCGTCCTCTAAAGTAGCAGCAAACTCGGCAGCAAAAGGATTGTTCCCTCTCGTCTGAGGATTATTTCTGTCCTGATGATCGCCCCGTTATCACCTCATCCTCATTCTGTCTCAGATGAAGTCGTAACAAGGGAAAAGTTCTGGAACGTTCTATAACCGACTGGCAACCGTTGGATTTCCTAATCCAAAGGTCCTCGATGAGTTCGCGTGAAGGTTTGTTTCGTCGTTTCCACGTAATTTACTTCCTCCACCATCTCTATATTTCTGCTTTATCCACTGTTTCTGCATTTTCATTACTTGTGCACTGCATCGCTTCATTCTTGTTGTCATTCCGCTCTTGATTTCCCACAGCACTCTATCCAAATTCCGTCATTAGCTCTTTAATATGTCACACAGAAAAACGGGAACTTTTGAAAACCAAATAAAAGCGGAAAAACTCCAACAAAAATGTTTTATTGACAGCGACTGATCAACTTCGACGTTAGTTTTAAGATATAGTAATCCAAATTATCAATGTTTAACAATTAGTGGTACCAACTATACATTATATATGACTAACCCTACACATTTTAAAAGTCACAGTTTTTCTTTGTCACCCTGGATGTACAAATGTAATATATTCATTTGTATTTAACATCGACCACTCTTTGAAAGAACAAATAATTCCATATCTTGGATTCAGCAATGAATGGAGCGCTTGAACAAAATTTTCATTGCTTAGGTGGGTAGCTAAAATCTGTTCCTTTACGTATGGGATGCATTTGCTTCATTAATTAACACGAATATTGTGATCTGAGACTTGAGGGCTCAAAAGGGAGCATAGTGTGTAGGCAGCAATGTAGGCCGTATGACGGAGAAATCAAGATTTTAGGACCAAGTGCCGCCGAGAGATTACCGAATAAGTTTGTAGAGGAGGGAACCTTCAATGGAGAATTGGATCAGGAGGTCACACCGGCTAGAGATATCATTTCCAATTGGTGCTCAAGAGATCAATGGGCAAAGATCGAATTGAGTCCAACAGACGCTCAGCGCGTGAGAGGCAAACGTTAGTTCGCAGCGCAGCAAAGGCAAACTTGAGAATGAAATCGCACTTGAGATCTGTGAGGTACGTGGTCACTCTCGTGCAGAAAACCAGAAATTCGGACGCGGTGCAAATTATCAGCGACGGAGGAAACCTGTTTCTAGAGTGATCTTGTACAAGAAGAGAAGGAATTCAAACAAGCTAAGAAACTGATGCAATAGCCTTGTTCTCATTTCAGGTCCTATAGCCAGAGATAAAATTGTCAATTTCGTTTTTTGAAGAATTCCATGATGATTTTCTTGGTGGACTATATTTTCACATTTTTACCACTTACTGTATAGGTGTCAGCTAAGTTGACAAACACTGTCAAGCGTCTCCCTTCCAGCCAATGCGATTTTTGTCCGAACCTTAATTTGATTGCAAGAACGTAGCGTGCTCATGAAGTGGCGTGCCTGTGTTGGAGGTATTGGTCAAATGAGCAAAACTTTGACTGTGAACTCGTCTTTTTTTACAGCTACGACTTGGAAACGACCAGGCTCATGATTCACCACATGTCAGATAATAATATAAAATTAATATGTTGATGAAGCGATGCTGCTAATGGAATGCGTTTGATGTCTGTTGATTAATAACGCTAAATAATTTTTTGCAATCAATATTGAACTTTTTTTGTGTGTCAGCTGTCACAGTTTGTGTCAAGCAATGCAATTGCATCCTTGAAATTTAACAAGCTGCGTTCAAAGATAATCAAATAAGTGATTTTTTCCGCTGAAACAGCATTGATCAAAAGATTTCGGAAGCTATTAAATATTTGTTTAAAAATGATTCTAGCCTAACGGTGACTGATAAAATCATGTATAATTTTATTTTTATAATGACGTCTCGTGTTTGGGATAAACAAAGTTTGAAATATTTTATTGATTTAACTGCTGCTTTCAGAACCTAATTTTTCAGTTTTTATTAATTCTAGTAGATTGCCAGTTATTTAAATTTCAACTCTAAATACCGTGGATTTTAGGACAAATTTTCTAGTTTTGACTCGTTTACTGTTGAGCAGGAAACTTTAAACAGTGATTATGCATCAATTTTACGGAGAACTTTGTAAAAAATTTTTGGCGAAAACTTCTACTGATAGATTGACTTCGCCTAGGTTTTTATTTTATTTTTACACTTGGAA
>VOMN01107476.1:0-23292 GCA_014899125.1 Orchestia grillus | reverse complement strand
GTAATTGTTGCAACTGTACCTGGACTTTGATTTAAATATCGAATAGCACTGACACTGTCAGTGCTTGAAGAGAGATGTTCCATATGTTGTGCATGTCAGAATGTCATAAAAAGGAAGTCCATGTAGCTATAACTTAATCATAAATAATTTGCACATCTCTGCATGTATTTCTTTCACTATAAGCACAAAATTCCCATATCTGTTTATATATATATATATATATATATATATCTTGACTTGACTTTATATATGTACATATATATACATAGTCATATGATAGCTTGAAAACTTGGTGGGTTGGACAACAAATAATAGCATATTTAGATTCAGTGCAGCAACATTAACTATTATTTGTTTGAAAACATCATGCCAAAAGAATAGTGTTTGCCAGTGTAATTGATTGCCACTTTGTAAGACATACAAATTGTTATTGACTCATTACTTGAAAATATTTATATGATCTTTTCTAATATTGGTCTACAATGTAAAATGTTGACCTAAATATTACTTCATCTAAAGCATCATTAATATTTTCATACAAGAGCTGTTAAATGTTTTAATTCATAAGTTATTTATGATGTATGAGTGTAGATTGCCACTTATTGTGAATTGTAGTTCTCAAATTTCCTGTTGTAATACTTTGGTAATTATTGATAAAAACAGTTTGAATGAGTAGGAATGGAAATATGAATTAACAAAAATCAATTGAATCCATAAGCTTATATTAAATATAATATCACTTAATTAACTTACATTACTTATCCTAATTACCAATAGAGAGCACTGCATATTTATCTAGTGAGATGTTTGCTATGTTTTGTGAACTTAAGGTGAATAAAGACATCTAGGGTAAATTAAGTTTGGTTCACAGTACTTGATTTAATATATTGTATGATTAATAATAATTAGTCGAAGAAGAGCCCATGATAGTTGTCTTGTGTAGCAGGTAAAAATAGACAAAATGTATAAAAAATATAATTGATTTGGATTTCGAAAGTGGGAGCCTGATAAAAACTGATAAAATCGGAGTCTGAGAACCCATCAGGTTATTGAAAAAATGTATTTTATGATAATCTTTCAAAATGATGTGCATAATGATAAAGTAGCCCCAATAAAACATACATGATGCATTTTAAATATGTGAAAAAGAAATGAGTAATTAAGATTTTCTTGGACAGTAGTTATGGTTTCCTTTATTTTTGGCAGGGTGTAGAAATTCTTGTAGTATATGAAGCTAAGAAACTCGAACATTCTGCTTTTACAGCAAAACAGAAGTTGTTTGACATCTGTAATGGGCTTGAGGAAATATATTGGCTTAAGCAGGATGAGGCTAGAAATGTAATGCAAGTGTCTACTGTCAGGGTAAAAGCATTATTTGAGAAAAGCTTGAAAGAATTTGTTCATGTATTGAGAGTGGCCTCAAGTGCTAAGTGATCACGATTGTTTTGCAAGATTAAGCTTGGATGTGACTTGAAGTAGATCTTTAGGCAAGTAGAGGTTAGTTAAGTAAATATCAGGAGAGTGTACTCAAAAAAGCATGTTGCATCTAGAAATTTAAGTACCTTGTGAATAAAATGGGNAGCAAATGGAGAAACTGTGCAAGGGCTTAGGAACAAGCCATGGGTCTACTGGATTAGTAGAGATAAAATAGCCACTAGTGCAATACAAAGCAAGATTTTCAAAATTTGCTGCAACATGGGCAAGGATGCATTTGATCCAATAATGCAAAAAAATAGTGGATTGCCACAGCATTACTCTTCTGGATCATTTCAGCAATTCACAGTAAGCAGTAAATTCTCAAAATTTGATAAATGTTACATCAGAAGAACATGAATATTGTTGGATTTAATGGAGGAGCACTTCAAGGAAGTGAAGTTGAATGCATTTAAATTTGAGAGATGATTAGAAGCACTCTCATTTTGTGCCAGAATTGTATGGTGAACTCTTGTGAGAACCTTATTTCAATGTTCTTGGGAAAACCTTATAGTGAGTTTTTTGTGTATTTCTCCTCTTGGGAAATAGTTTAATATCTCATTCATTGTGTCATCACAGCAGCATTAATCTTGACTTGTCAAGCATCACAAGTTTTTAGTTTATTTTTTTAAGGTATTGTGAAATGAGTTTCAAGTAATGTGAAAGTGCTGTAGGATTATAGTTGAAGGGAAGCTGTATGTTTTAAAGTATTACATTTTTTGAGATGATTGTGGCTGTTTTACCTGAAGATTTAAGTTTTTCACCACCATTCATGCTCCTTATCTCATGTGAATGTCAAGAGCCAACTATTCTATATCCAAGCACTTAAACTAGACTTATAGTGAGCTTATTTTATACTCAGTCCTTAGTTGAAAGTTCCTGCTTATAATTTATATTAAATTTTTTCCATATTCCATATTTTATTGAGTCCCTATGAACCTAACTGTGCTTATAATAATATTTGACCATATATTGTGCAACTGCAAGAAAAAGGACCGACCATATCTGTGTGTGTGGTGAATAAGTTCAACTTCAAAGATTCCCGAAATTGAGCAACAATGTTGGTATTGCCTCAAGTTTTATTTCACTTGATCATTTTTGATTGATATTCTAATAATTTGAGAGATCTGTTCAAGTTTTCTCCCATTTTACCATGCTTAAGTTAACCTAACTGTGATATTTAGGACTACAAACTTTCATCATTTCTGGTTTTCTATCCACAGATATACAATGAGACAGATCTGCAACGGACAAAGTTGGATCTGCTTTCCAACACGAACATGGTGGACTTTGCTATGGATATTCAGGCATCTCTGTACCCTGACCAGCCTCCAAGTGCTGAGCTCACAGAGAAGAGATCGCGTGTTGTGGCTGAGCTCAAGAGGCTCCAGGTAAATAATTTACTTCAGCTGGGGAATTGTTTACATGCTACTTTTATTCTGATTGTGCTCTTCATATGTAGATTGAATAAAATGGTTTTGTTTGTGCATTATTAAGTTCTTGATATTTAAAACCTATCTAGCATTATACAAGAATGAGCTATCCTAAGAAATAATTTAGAAACGTGTATCTATGAGTGCAATGTGAATGAAATGAAGTGTACTTCTCATTGAAAATACTGTACATAGATGTTATTTTTTTTCTGATAGAAATTTGTTGCCTCCTCGCAGTCTTCTATATTTTATGAATTTATTGCTTATTCCTGGTGAAAAATGCCAGGAGTACATATGAATCCTGTGTTGCTTCAGTACTACAGAAGGAAAGTGTACATCTGTAACCTAAAAGTTATGTGATGAGTGCAAGCTTTAAAACTTCAAATTTGGTTTACATTGTTTAAAAGTTAGGAAATATGGCTAGGATCAGTAATGCTTAGGAAATATGACTTGGATCAGTAATGCTTAGGAAATATGACTTGGATCAGTAATACTTAGGCAGACTATCAGTCAAGTTATGCTTAAAATTCAGTTCTCAATAGAAACAGATGATACCTATACTCTTAATAAATGACCTTGTAGCATCTTGTTCACAAGAAAATGTATTGTATTTGCTGTTTTGAATGCCTGCTATAAAATCAAATAAGTAGGAATTCGAATGAATAATGTGTCCAATGAAATTAGGTGAAGTCAAAGTTTATTAGTCAAGGAAAGTACTATAAGCCAATTTAAAGGAATATTGCCCTATTTACTTCGCCTCATTGGTTCTCTGCAGGGCTTGATTATTGGTAAGTGGCAAATTTATGGTAGAAGTAAGTTTTACATTAGGTAACTTGATGGTGAACTTAAGCTACAGCAGGTTATATGAGAAATATTGAAGATATCACAGAATACCTTACTTGCTCTGAGGAATTTTTTCTTAAATTTTTGGTGGTGTTTTGCATTGTGCAGTGAAGGTAGAACTTGGAATGAGTACAATAAATTTTTTGTAGAAATAAAAGTTGTGCTGAAAATTTGTCATATAATTTTACATAGGTATGCTATGCAAAAAAATATGGTACATCCATTATGCAGCATGTTTTTCATTGTTTTATTTACATAACTCCACTTAAGCTTGATTAAGTTTTGTGTGATTGTTAATTAGCCATCTTATATTTCTCTTAGCCTTTCACAGCTACATAATTTTCCAGGTGTCCTTCATTTTAACTTCAAATGATTTACTGGAATTTTCAGACAGAGTCCGCTCCAATCTTCGACATTTTTGCTGAATCAGAAGTGCAAAAGCAAGTTCAGTCGTCACGTGACTACAAGACTCTTGTCAGCTACCTTCAGGAGAACCACAAGGTCAGAAACTTCTCTTTTCCATACAGAAGGCCTACTGCAGTGCATCTTTGGTTGCATCCAAGAATAGAACTGGGTGCAACTAAAAGGTCAATGATCAGATGTTCCACATTGTAGGAACTAAGGTAACAAATGTTAACATATTCTCGTGTGTGCGTGTATATCTATTCACTGACGAAACTGTAGAGAATGTAGACAATTTGTTTTGAGGAAAATTTTTTTTTTTTTCAGTATCTTTATAAATGAGTACATACTTAGTTGAAATTATGAATGATAAATATGCAAGCAACCAGTACTATCTGAGGTAATGCATTTAAGTACAGTAGATGAATACAAAGAGCAATAGAGAACATATGGAAAAATAAAATATACCATTAAAGATGTGATGAAATTTTTCTCTTATAATTTCGAATTTTACATAATTGTGTACCCTACACACATATTGATTCTAGATTCCTTAAAAGCTTCACTAATCAAGCGTGAGATCATGTTCTCAAGCAGCTCACGAGTGTCGCTCTCTGCTGCATGGTGAGTTAAGAGTGCAAGGGATGTGTTCAAATGTTCTTGGTGTTGCAGAACATCTATTTCCATATTTTTTGTTTTTTAGCTATGATAGATGTAGTTGTGAGCAAGCATTTTGAGTTGTCACCAAATTTTTTTCTTTGTTCATGGGTAGAGATCTGACCTCCAGAAGGTGGAATATTCTCAGCTGCTTATAACGAAATGGTAGCAGAGCTCTTGCAGTTGTGAAAGTACAGCATTACTTACACTTTCTCACCATGGAATTTCTTGAAAAAGTTTCATACTATTTATTAGGGAATATTAAAACCTAAGTAGAAATATATATTTGTTTAGGTTCACGTGTCACTGCACTTGAATACAAGAGTTTACTGCATATTTTTACTTTCATTTCCTGCCCATTCATTTTTTCTGAAATAAAATTAATTGTGCTTAATTATTCATAAGTCATAAGGTTTTCAACTTTCGCTAGATATACATAGTGTCCTTGAAATTTGAAGATGATAGTTCTCTAAACTTGTCTTTCTATAAATGGACCACAATCGTTTGGGATTGTGGTGATTCCTCGTTCAAGTAACCTTATAACTTGGTTCAGATATTTTTGAATGAACACTATCAACTAACATCTATTTCCAATACGGTTTTGAATTTTTACACAGAAATGTATTATTGTGTGATTTTGCTTGCAGTTTAAGCCTGAGATGCTGGACGTGGTGTTCAAGTATGCCAAGTTCCAGTATGAGTGCGGAAACTACAGCGCCACTGCTGACTACATGTACCTCTTCAGGTGCCTCGTGCCCCCCACTGACAAGGTCAGACTTAGCATTTCTTTGTGGCCTAAACCTCGACTGGCTCTGCTGACCATATGTCACAACAGTGGCACATACCCTGGGTTTCTTGCTCTGAATGATGGTGCAGCCAAAGACATTAAGTTCATTCACGGTGGTATTTCAGCCATACATCGAATGAGAATAAAAATGGATGCTTTGAAACCATACTTCTGATGCTTTAGACTTCCTGTTGTGCTACTGATTTATTTCATGCTTCAGAAACATTATACGACCTTATATGATATTTCGGTTATTTATAATTTTAGATGTAAATATTACTCAGTATCACACACATAATTACTATTAATTTTCACACAAGAAATCCATTCATGTTTCTCACCGATTAAATATACCTTCAACGTGATTGTTACATTTTCCCTATGTAATGTTCATTGACAATTATTGCCAAATCTTTTTTCAAGTTATTGTTTGTATTCGTGTATTGTAAATTATGATGCTCAATTGAGACACGTGTGCCACACAATTTTTCAGAATTACCTGAGCTCGCTGTGGGGCAAGCTAGCGACGGAGATCCTGACACAGGACTGGGAGAATGCATTGGATGACCTGAACCGTCTGAAGGAGGTGCTCGACTCCGGCGTGACCACCAGCACGCCCCTACAAGCTCTGCAGCAGCGCACCTGGCTTATCCACTGGTCCCTCTTCGTGTTCTTTAACCACGCCAAAGGTTTGTGTCTGGCCAGGCGCTTTTTTTTTCCTGATTCACGCTTTAGAGGAGACTTCTCTACTGGACTCAATGACTTGAGCCTGCTACTGGACTCAATGACTTGAGCCTGCTACTGGGCTGAATGAGTTGAGCCTGCTACTGGGCTCGATGACTTGAGCCTGCTACTGGGCTGAATGAGTTGAGCCTGCTACTGGGCTCGATGACTTGAGCCTGCTACTAGCCTTGATGGCTTGAACCTTCTACTAGCCTTAATTAATGATTCATACCTATTACTGGGCTTGGTGGCTTAAGCCTATTACTAGCCTTATTGACGAACTTAACATCATACTTTGTGATGTTCTTGTTCTTTCCATCTTTAGGTGACCAATTTTTCTGTTTTATTATCGCGATGTATCGTTGCATTTTTGGAAACTATTCGTTACCTAAGAGTATTTTGTACGCACAACATTTTTTTAGTTTCTTTTTTGGAACTTGTGACGACACAACATCGTGTTCAGGTCGCGAACTGATCATCGAGATGCTGCTGTACCAGACTCAGTACCTGAACGCCATCCAGACCATGTGCCCTCACGTGCTCCGCTACCTCGCCACCGCGGTCGTCATCAATAAGTCCAGCCGCCGGCAGGCCCTCAGGGTGAGGCTCCTGACTAGAGCACCTAAACTAGCACACAGATTCGCTGTAACTGTAGCAACTTCATGGGCTTCCAGATGCTGTTTTTATCGATGATGCATTTACTTCAAGTAAACCATCCATACGGGTGAAGATTTATACCGGGTTCCCTGAAAAACCTGAGTGGCCTTAGTGCCATCGCCAGTGCAGTTCGGACTGGTCGTGGAAATGAACGATGTTCGTTGAATTCGTTGTAATGCATAAAGATCTTACTTTTTCTTTGGTATACGAGTGATGTGGCTTGACTGCCTCATTAATTAATAAGGACTAGTTTGTTAAAAATTTCAAAGGGTTTCGAGATTATTCCGCAAGCAATATGTCTGTAGATGCTGTATGGATCGTGGGATGGAATTGAATTGGAGGGGGTAGGGAATGGGTTGCAGAAACATTCGTACGCAGAATAAGAGCGCGTTATTTTTGGAAACAGGCACGATCAAGAGTATTTGCATGTTAGGAGCAATTGTATTTAATAGCATTCGAGGAGTGCCGGTATGTTTCGTCAAATTGCTCTGATATTCTAGTGTAGTGTTGTTTCTTTTCTATAACTAAATCATTAAGGTGCGTAAGACAAATTCTCATTATAATATCCGCAGTTTCCGCACGCATGATGATGGTTACATTCATTATTTTCCTTTAGAAAAGTGGCTTTATTGAGTCCAGCATCTTTGACCAATGCTAAGGTCAGCTCCTGAGCATGTCAGCATACATAGACATAGCGTGACACGAACTGGTGAGTTATAATCCCTGAAAAATGGCCAATTGGGTGTCAAATTTTTCTTCCTTCGGGCGGGCGCATTTCATGTTGCTAGTTATATTTCTTTGATGGCAGGATTTGGTGAAAGTGATCCAGCAGGAGAACTACAACTACAGCGACCCCATCACCGAGTTTTTAGCGAGCTTGTACGTAGACTTCGACTTCGACGCTGCTCAAGAGAAGCTGCAACTTTGTGCTGATGTCCTGAAGAACGACTTCTTCTTGGTGGCCTGCATGAAGGATTTCATCGATAATGCTCGCCTCATGATCTTCGAGCTCTTCTGTCGGATACATCAGTGCATCAGCATAAAGTGAGTTTATCGTACAGGGTTCTTGGAAATGGAGTTATGCCTTCAATGAATTCATGTCGCTTCATGTTTGTAAAAGGACTCCAATTTATCGTGTAATTTCACCAAATCAATGAAAATTATTATTTTACGTTGTACAAAGCTATACCTAGCTTTTCACATCGTAATTTTATACTTTGGTAAGTATTAAAAGTGCTCATTACCCGTGTGAGTTGCCATTGTTTCACGGTACTATTTTCTAAAAGCCATGTCAATTTGTGCGTGCAGTATGCTGGCGGAGAAGCTGAACATGAGCCCGCCGGACGCAGAGCGCTGGATTGTTGACCTCATCAGGCAGGCCAAACTGGATGCGAAGATAGACTCTCAACAGGTCGGTTGCTTTTGCTCAGGTCCTGCACCGTGCGTTGTACATAGCTGTGTAGCTCATGCTGTGTGTACCCGCTGGTAACATTGTAGCCTATGTTATCGCCATCGCACACCCTTGCTATCTGTGCATGCTACCGCATTTTTCCCCTACCAGTAATTTTTGGTGCCGAAGTTTCGGTCCATCTCACGTAAACCTTGAAGTCTCTGTAGACTTCAGGTCCCTTCGTCTGTGAAGCGTTTGCTGGGTGTTCCGAGCTGTTAGTTTCTCTTGGGTGACTTAGAAACGAACTTGACATTCATTATCTAAATTTTTATTCTACAATGTTATCAAGCTATATTTTTAGCTTCCCCATCTTTCAAGTATGAGCTACACCTGTGATCAAAATAGATCTAAAGCTACAGTTGTTTTAGGCTTTTGATTGTAAAGAACGTATATTTCCCGAGATTCTAATTATTATCATTCGCATAACTTATGAAGTATGAATAACTGAGTTTTTTCGCTCATGTCTGGAGATAATTTAACTTATAAAAGTTCATTTCTCATCCTCTCTTTATGACGGGATTATTGCGCTCACTGAGATCTTTTCTAAAGAGAATATTCACAAGTGTTCGATTTCTTTCCTCACAGGGTCACGTGGTCATGGGCACGCAGGCCATCTCGCCTTACCAACAACTCATTGAGAAAACGAAAAACTTGAGCTTCCGCACTCAAATGCTTGCTATGAACATTGAAAAGAAGGCCAACTCTGCTCGCACGAACGAGGTTCGTTATTGATTGCAGAACGAGTGGTGCCCACTTCTCTTCTGAGATGAGTGAAGCCTGACCAGCGGTATGCCAGTTGCTGTTCGTGTTTGTCTATTTAGTATATTTTTCAGACTTTTTACAGTATGTAATGGAGAAGTGCTCACTTTCGTAATCTGATGACTGTTGATCGACCTGTCGTTCTGTCATCTAACAATTTTTTGAAACCTCACTTTGAACATTGAAGTGGTCTTGTATTTTTCAGGTCTACAGTGACATGTACAACTGAAAGGTCTCGACCTTGTTTTGTATTGGTACCTAATAAAGCTGGTTATGGTCAGTGCTGTCTGCTTAACCTGGCTAGGATCCCTATATTGGGGCGCGTTTGGAGAACGTTGCAGCTGAAGATAATGCAGTTATTTATAAAATTGTTATTTCATATAGGAGAACTATAGTACTTGCTGAGGATTATTGGTTCCGCTTGCTGCACCTATGAACACAGTAATGATGTAACGAAAGCTTTCGCTCAAATTATCAACAAACAAATGTTCTAAGCAGTTCATTTCGCCCACTACTGTGCGACTCGAGAATAAAACTTTTCTCGTAGTTACGTTCTTTTATGGCGTACTGGTTAGAGTGATAGCCTCGCTGCTGCAAAGTAAGGATTTCACTCCCGGCTCAGGCACTGATTTTCACGTAATCACTGAGTGCTTTCCTTATAAATGTAAGCTTAAACTTCACATCCTTTGCACGTCAGTAGTTGCAAGGCATTGAAAGCCCAATGGTAAAACGTGTTGGAATTAATAAGCGTTCTTTTTTTCAAAAATTGAAAATAGAAATTCGCTTTCGCATACGAATTTATGCCCCTCAATGGCATAGGATAAGCCATAGGGAATAGGGTTAGGTTTGTTTTTCATGCTATGAGGACTAGTTTCTCCAAAAGGTCACCGTTAGGTTACCTCAGCTTTAGCTAGGCCTTCGGGACTTCATCTTTCGTGTCCACTTTGCTTCTTCCCATTTGCATGTCTTCTTCGCTGATGATTCTTCATTTTTCTTCGTCTTCCTTCTAAACTTGCTGTTTCCATGCACAAGGAATCTTAGGTGGAAACGCGTTTTGCTTAGATTCCCGTTCTCAGAAGTCCATACTACTGTAGATGGTCCCTTCTGTCTCGGTGCGAGATCGCTTGAGTTGCTACAGTGCTGCCATCGTTACTACAACTACAGACGAATTTATGGAATGTGAAACGTACGTTTCCGAATAGAATATTCTTTTTCTGAACTGTTCCGCTTGAGTCCTGAACCTAAATTCACTCTGAGACCTAATTGGTACATTAGTCCAAGTATTAATAATGCGCCAAGTTTATGCGTTTTTTGTAGGTAATTGATATACGCAATGGAGGAACTTGGAAAGAAAATTCATGGATGCGGATTCTCGGGTACGTATTCCTAATCAGCGAAATTGTCAGGGGAAGTAGTCCTTGTCAGTCTGACAGAAAGCTATTATTTATGTTACGTGAGATTAACCGCCGTTTCAACAGCATGAAGTCGCTAATCTATAGGGAGAGGTGGTAGTAATAGTAATGATAGCAGCGCCTTAGCAATTCGGACTATCTTTCTCTGAGAGAGATGGGGACTAATAAGTTTGAACTTCAAGGAAAAAACGGGGCATCTATGCACAAGGTGTGTTCCCACACAAGATCCCCTGCGCATATAAACTGCAAATTGAGGAATTAGAGGAAGAAAAGGTGGAGAATTATCAGCGAAGGAGACATGAAACTAGAAAAAAGCAAAGTGGGCCCGAAAGATAAAAGTCCCGAAAGCCTAGCTGAAGCTGAGGTTATCCAAGTGTCCCCTCAGGGGGCATAGGATAGGCCATAGGCAATAGAGGTAGGTTAGTTTAGGTTTGCCTATCCTATGCTATGGGGACTAGCGCCCCTAGGGGAGTACTGCTAGGGTACCTCAGCTTTAGATAGGCCTTCGGGACTTTTGTCTTTCATGCCCACTTTGCTTCCTTCCGTTTTCATTCCTTCTTCGCTATTTCTTATTTGTCTTTTCTTGCTCTGCTTTCTTAACTTGCTGTTTCTATGCGCAGGGCATCTTGTGTGGGAACACACCCTGTGCATAGAATCCCCGTTCTCCTAGGTCCATACTAGATGGTCCCTACTCTTTCGGTGCAAAATAGACTGAGTTTCTGAAGCGCTGCTTTCACTACAACTCATCTAAGTGTCCCTTTGGAACACTACTCCACATGACATGCGATAGACAGACCTAACCCTGTTGCCTATAGCTTATCCTATGCCTTCTCGGGGGTCTACAAGAACAAGGCTCGAAGGTTAATTGGGATGAAATTTAGTGATTTTTAGTAGCCATTGTGGCTATGTCCACAACCTATTTCATCACTGGTTATTCGAAGCTACCAAAATACATGGGGAGCCAAACAGAACCAAAGTATAAAATGAGAAGAAGCTAAATTGGGTTCATGACGTGCAACGTACCTACAAAGTTCCGTGGGTTAACGTAATTATGCTCTAATATTTTTCAATCAGAAACTTTTCATGAAAACGACGCTCAAAAACTACGTTCTCTGAATTAAGAGGACCGCCTATTTTGTTTTCTACCATAATAAATTTATCAGTTCTTGAGCTTATATCATTCAAGAATGTGTACTGAATCATGTTACAAAATTTCGGGCAAATCGGACGGTTGNTTTTTTGGGCGCTCTAGAAGTAAGCAATTTGGGCAGTTAGTTAGGTTTTTATGTTATATTATTGTTTAATATACATTTATATGTGCATTATAAATGTATAACAAGTGTATTAAAAAGCGTAGGAACTTTTTATTTGCATATATATAATTTTTTTTCACATTTTCTTGTTTTTCACTAACTAATAAGAAAAATGTTTTCTTTCAAAATTTCTCGTTTTCTTTCAAAAAAATCGGAAAATTTATCCTGAGCAATTTGTGTTTGTTTTATCGAGTTACACACGTGTCCCAAATTTGAATCAAATCCGTCCTATAGGGGAAACCCTAGGTCAAAATGGGACGGTCCCTTTAACACGTTGACTGCAATTCTCCACACAGGTAAAATTACATGCCGGCAAATATCTCTACAAAAATGAAGGATTTTGGTTTCACAAGTTTGGTTACTCTATTAATTTTCTTTCTAATCAGAACTAGCTTGTTCGATTGATGAACACAAATTTCAAGAAAACTCGAAAATTTGTATTTATACATGATAGTGCTTTGGTTCCGTTAGGTTAGAATAATGATGATCGCGTGTACCATGTATGACCCACTTCGGAGTCAACGTGTTAAGACGATTGAAGACACCGTTTCATGAAAGGTGGAACGCGTTAAAATATGAACACATTTTTGAAATATATTTGAAGGGGGTTTGATGTAGCGTTAAATGAAAAGCGAGCATATTTCGCGATTTTTCTTGAGTCACAGCCAGAGGTGTTCGTGCAAATTTTGTTTTAAAAATAGCGGATGTTTACCTTGAAAATTTTGTCAAAGTCGAATTGGCAAAGGCAGAATCTACGATCTGTACGCATATAAGGAGGTACAGGTAGCTAAGTTTGATGAACCGAACGGGAATGCAAGTTTACGTTATCATTCACTCTAAAAAATGTTTGATATTAAGATCGTCGTACTCATTTTGTCAATGTCTTCTTTAGAAAGCTGAACGGTCAAGGCAGCTCCACGGTGGTAGTCTGCACCACACATCACGATTTGCCTTTGGTCAATTAGGTGGGTAGGGAATGTTTGTGCCAATGTTTTGTGCACGCCTTGTATTTCCATTGAATGATTAGGTTTGCGCTCACGATTCGCAAAAATCATATTCTTCTCAATATTCCCTCTACTGATCGCATAGCGAAAGATCATATGTTTACATAAGAGATGCTTGAGAAGTAACAGTTATTATAAGTGTTCAAGATTTGAAATTAAAGAAGGGAATAATACAACATTTTACAGCGTGCATTTTATTTATTGAATTACAGATTTAGATCAAATGTTTAAAGCTAGCCTGGTGCTGCACCATTGGTATATAAGTTCATAGCGAATGTCGACCCCTGATGTTGGTAGCTGGAGTCCCGGAGGCGGCTTTGGGGATGCGTTGCTTAGCGAGACAAGATAACGTCTCTCTCGCAGATGAAGCTGCACACGCAAACACATTTTCAAACATTTTATTGATTTCCATTGAGAAGCAACATCATAACTATGATTTACGTCAGGCAAATGAATCATTAATGTTTTTTGTACGAATTTACGTATGCGTCCATATAAGCCGTGCAGTAAGCAAGGTATGTGTCAACTGACGTTTGTCGAATGTTGTATCATCGTGATCGTTGAGTTGCAAATTTGAACATACATAGGTCACGTAATCATCATGTACTCTTTTCAATATTCTCGTAGAGTAAATTGACGTATGATTTATATCAGGCTAATTAAAGTTTGACGCGATCCATGTTTTCAACTGTATCGAAGTATGGAAGTTACGAAGCGAATATTTAAGTGATAATCGCATATCAGAAAGAGAACCTTGACTTTTATTGCTATTGATGCCATATTAAAACATGCACATCGTACTTTAGGTCATGTTAAAATATACGAATTGTACTTTTTGATGATTGATGCATTGTTAAGATGCATAATTTTTTTTCCGAGACAATGACTTGTCGAAGTCAACGAACAATTGGAAAACGCTTTCGATATTTTCATAAACTCTCAATGGGACATTTCTGAATGTTGAAACTGTGTTTTTTTAATTAATCAGCGCATCATATAGTTTTTTTAGTTTATCAGTGGTGTAGTTGGTATACCCTCGTATTTACCCTCTAGAACAGGAGTGTTGCTATTTATATGAAATGTCAATCAGACAGAAAAGCGTCACATCCCCCACTGGATCCCGCTTCCTGTACATCTCGGGTCACCATATCTGCGAGCTGATTACGCGTGTGCAATTCGGGTATTTATAGAACTCCAAGGCTAGTCTAAAAGCGTATGAGTTGTGCAACTCCACGACTACTGTTGATGGGCCTCTAAATTCTATTTATTCGGGGCAAAATTTTATTCTAAATTCATTTCACTTTTGGACACGGCTTGAATTGATTATTAGGCAGATAGCGGGCCCGTTTCTCTGTCGTTGGCTTCAGGCACAACGAATACAAGCCTGTATGTGTCTTCAGTTAGGTCAGTGGTCAAAATAAGAGCGAGATGAAGCTACTCACGGCTTCTTCGCGTCACAGTCGTCGTCATACATGCCCTTCTTGCGGTCGAGTGACACGCAGTCCTGACCGCTGTTGAGGAAGCCGAACCAGCGACTTCCTGTTGGTTCATTCTTCGCCCACCTAAGGGCAGAATTCCGCACCAAACGTTCAAGAATGTTCGTATCATTGCATAAAGTTGTACCTGGTATTCAGTGGGTTGTATAGTAGAATCCCCTATGTATTTCGATTGTACTTGACTTTGTGCATTTTTTCATCAATTTGTACTTCATAAATAAATATATTCAATTTTTTGTGAAGTTAAAACAAAAAATTATACCCGTTTTTCACAAAAGCAGTCATGTATTTCTTCAGAATTAAAGTGTGAGATTATAATTACCCCTTTTTTTGGGTAGAGAAGCTCTGTGTGCAATATGTTTAGGAATGAAGCAAAAAGAGGTAAACAGTAACATTCATATGAAATTTAAACAGTGCATGAAAAATTAGGAAAATATAAGTTAATTTGAAAAAATAGGTTGAAAGTCGACTCAAAATTGAAAAAAATTCGAGTAACTAAGTAGAGGCATTTGTTGTTCGGCTTGGATCCCAAATTTCACAGATTCGAGTAGTTCGAAGATCACCGACACCTGCTCCGTGAAATGCATTAATACCGAAATTGAAAAACATTGTCTAATTATTTAGCATTTAGTAGTAGAGCGTAGTCTATATTGTTTCGATAAAGACGATTTTTAAAGAATCAAAAATTTTAAGATTATTTGTGAATACAATAAAATCAGCTCATTTCTCGTTGAACTAAGATGTATTATAGCCAGCTTATGGTTCGAATCATAAGATATCGTTTTTTGGCTTTGTCAGCGTCCGTCTTAGCGGCAATTATTATAACCCCGTAAACCATATATTAACTTAGTGAAATTAATAGCCCACATTCAGAGGATGAGCCCTGAAATTCAACAGTTGAGTTGCATAGCGTGTCTTCCAAGTCAAGTCATCAGTCTGAACTCTTAAGCTCGGCGATTGCCAACCAGTTTTCACGCCTATACTCTTAACAAAATTTTACTGTGTCATCACACCCCTTACCAATTCATGGCTACTCAAAGATACAGGAGGTGAATGGGAATTGAATTTACCTTCTTTTTGAATTCGATGACCAGAAGAAAATATTTTATTTCATTATGTGAATATTTCGCATACTTCTCGCCCCCTCTGGAATACTACCTCGCACCCTGTGGGTGAAAGACCTCGCTTCAGCTCAGATGGGACGTTCAGTCATATCAACTTAACCCCAAAAGGACCAATGTATTTGTTCAATGAACAAAGTATTGTAAAAGTAATCGTTCATATTTAATGCACTTGTGTGTATTTTGTGTCTACCCGATATTTGGATTAGGAATTAAACAACACGGTGGAATTCAATCGTAAGAAACCACAAGAATTTAAAACCAAACTATTATTTCTATTGCCCATTATTGTTGACAGAAGTCCGCGTGGGGCTTATCTTCGTTGTTGAAACCCGGGTCATGCAAGGCGTCCTCTGCGTGTAGTCATTGTTTGTAGTATTACTCAGAGAATTAACATGTACATCCACTAAGAAAAACAATAACGTAGAACAGTTTTCTACGAGCAGTTAATGTACTACAAGATGTTAGTGTACGGGAAATTTGATGTAGTGTTTCGATCTAATCAGTACCACCATAAAGTCGTTTTTCATCAGACGAGAATGAAAACGCATTCAATTCGAGGTCTTATTTCGTAACGTGCTACTACAGAAGTCTACATTTTAACATTGCTAGCCAAATGAAGAACGAGGCTTCTGTTAGTCTTATCTATGTTTAAGTTATACCACGATCTGTACTAGGAGAGTTAACCTTATTCTTACCTCAAATAGGCAGAAGTCTTGCCGTCGGAGAACACGTGCTTTCTCTCAGATCGTATGTCGTTGATATCAGTCCAAACCCTCTTTTTGCCAGCTATACCTGTTACGAAACATGAAGGAATAGCTTAAAAAATGATGACATTTCTAAAAGTGTATTAAAATGCATAAATCCAGTTATGGGTTGTGTTATTATAGATGATATCAATTTGTGGCGACCAAATTTTTAGTATTATTGACTCAACTTGAGTTGTGGTCAAGAGTAATGATACGACCATGTTTAAGGAGCACAGTTTCTGAAACAGTTATTGAAGTGAGAAAATTACTCAAGTCCTCCACACCCCAAATAAAAGTTCAGATTTGAGTATTTGAATGGCGCAGCATTCTACAGATTCGTAATCAGAAACGTAAGCACTAAGTGAAATGAACTATGAAGTTATCCTTCATCTACTTAATGTTTCAATGTGTTGAAACAAGTTAATCGCTCCGTCCCTTCCTTCTACTTAACAAGTAAGCAGTTGACTTAAATCGCGCTCGCAGCAATCATGCAAGGCGTATCAATTGCGCTTTTAGACCTACGATGTATCATGTCAAAAGGGTCTCTAAATATCACTGCCTTTAGAAGATGCGAAAAACAGGTTTTCAGCGCTGGAATTAATTATTTCAAAGTGCATGACTAAGAATGAGCTACTTCACTGCAACGTAATTCGTGTTGTTCATCATTCCGCCTGTACGCTTCAATTAATTTTCATTCCAGTTTTTACCGTTGAGAGTACCGTTAGGTTCGTGCAACGAGGTAGCGGGAAACGCTTGAGTTCTCCTCCTTATTAATGAAATGCTTTCTGAGCGAAATATACAACCTGAGATTTTTCACTGTTCGACCACTTTCAATTTTTTCATAAGGAGTGAAGCGCTCACTAACAACTCTACTGTCCGCCTAATCAGAGGGAATTTTAGCCAGCTGCAGGCGCGATTACCCTGCTGGAACACTCACTTGTCACGAATTTGTACTCGAAATATGAGTTGATCCTGACCAGAGTGCCCCCGTAGATCCGGCAGTAAGAGAGAGCGTTGGCCCAAGTTGTGGTAAAGGTGAACTGCCTGTAGCATCTCTGTCCGTACTTCGTGAAGCCGTAGGGACAAAAGTAAGTGATAGGAGCTAAGATGGGGGTGGTTGTAGTAGTAGCTACTGTGGTAGGTTCAAAGGTAGTTGGGGGAGGAGTAGTAGGGATAGTGGTAGGTTCTGGGGTTGTTGCAGGGAGCGTAGTAGGTTCAGGAGTCGTGGAAAGCACTGTAGGGATAGGGGTGGGTTCAGTTGTGGGTGAAGGTGCTTCAGTTGTGGATACCGGTGCTCCAGTTGTGGGTTCAGGTTCTTCAGTTGTGGATACCGGTACTCCAGTTGTGGATACCGGTGCTCCAGTTGTGGATACCGGTGCTCCAGTCGTGGGTGTAGGTGCTTCAGTTGTGGATACCGGTGCTCCAGTTGTGGGTAAGGTGGGTTCGTTTTGGCTACAGGCTTCTACGGCTGCTTGGCGATCAATCGATTCATTTTGCAACTGTTCGTCTGTAAATAACATATTCAAACATCTCATAATTTTCGAAATTTGTATCTTTGATGGGTCTTTGATTGATAAAATACTAGCAATAATATATATTACTTCCGGTATATTATGAATTTAGAGTGTAATAGATGCATTATAAGTCCACCAGCCCCTTAGAAGTTCAATGAATATGGGAAATCTTTGCTTATTTAAAATAATTTGCCAAGTTTTAAGAAAATTTTCTAAATACGAGGTCATTTTTAATAGCAATACGATTCAATCCAAAACACAAGTTGCTCGTGTTGACTTCCCTCTATAATCGATCTGAGCATGAGTCTGTGCACGTGTTTCAACAGATGGTAGAATAGTCTCTGTCTCGTTTTTTTGAACAATCGAAATGACCTGTCGGAATTTTTGAGTTGAGTTTAAGGGAAGCACAGCGCTAACGGGTCGCCATAGGCTGCGTGGCCAGCAGACAAACGAATTGGTATTGGCAATAACGGATTGGTATCCGACCCTTTAAACGCGATGACACTAGACATGCTTTCACTACATTAAAAATAAATACTCCCGACTTCATTGATATTAGTTGACTATTTAGCTTCCAAACAAATTTTTCTAATGTTAGATACCACGTTTAATCACACGGAAAAATACAGTTATAATTATAAACTGTAATAGCTGATTGCATCAAAACATGGAATTCAAACGTGCTTCAGATAGCGTTAGAACATCAGTCAAGGCTGGACGTGGATTAGTGTTACTCGTACCGGAGAGGTAGGGCACCAGGGTGCAGCTCGTCAGTCGACCGCTTACGAAACTGATTTTGACCATGAGCTGGAAGTCCTGCTGCAGCGTAGAGAACCGCTTGTACACCGACCCAGTAATCGAAAGCTGTAATTCAATCCCAAAGTTAAAACCCACGATTGGATGATTTAATTTAATTGTTCACTTTACTCGATTATTACTGCACCATTATAACACTACTATCACAAAATAGCTTTTTCCCTACTCAGCTGATTAAGTTTGCAGAATTAATCATAGCGTCAGGATAATGGAATTTTTAAGCATATTTCATTGTGCATTTCTACAAATAATTTGTTCAAACATGAACTTGCAGATTATTAAAAATCGTTACACTAATGAGGAATTTCTTTATTTTATTTTATTTTATAATGCACCTCAATTTCAAATTAGTTCTAAAAATTTCCAATGTCAATCAATATCTGCGAGTATATTTAAAAAAAATTTGCTCCTATAAGAACAGTAGTCATTTAGTTTTATATTTCATGCCGTTCAGCGTTTGAGATTTTCACACTAACACTTTTTTCTGAAAATGACACATTTTTATGAATGTATTTTTTTAATTAAGTGAAGCCTGTTTCTTTATAAATGAAGCCTATTCGTGTATTTTTTAGGAAAAATTTTTATCCATCATATGTACAAACTTTTGTTCCACATCTGTGTTAGCGCGCAAGTCGCGAGTGTATTAGATCTGCATTGGTGTTGTCATGATGTTCCCGGAACTTGTAGTTTTTATGTTGGCAAAATTTCGAGACCAAATTCAGCAAACAGTTCTTTTTTTCACTAAACATCATTTTATTTGGTCACGGGGTAAAGTTTTCATAATAATTCATTCACCGTCTTCGGTCTTCCTTAATTTTTGTTAACAAACTGCAATCTCACCTGCAAGAATCTCAAACGAAATCCATTTAGTTCTGGTATTGAACGACCATAAATTTCATTGAAATATTGTTATCCACCATCAAATTTTAATCCATTTAGGCCCACAGAAAATCGGGAACATCGTGTCTTATTGAAGATTGTAATTTGTGTTCTGAATGAATTTCAATTTGTCTCCGTCCTTGGACTTTGAGTTAAATAAGTTTACCACTCGTATGTGTTAAGTATTATGTTCCACAATTCCCTGAATAACTAAATTTCCCTTATTTTTTTAGTTGAACATTAAGACTATCTTTTAAATTATTCTTTGCAATATACGAGGAAATCAGAAGTAAGGACGGTAAGTTATCAGTTTTTTGCATTGTTTATTAGTACCATGACCACAGCACGTGTTTGGTGACTGAAGAGTTTTTCGTTTTGATACGCGTAGTGGAACATTACGAACTCGAAAGTTGTGTTAGCAAATTCACCGGAAATGTCAGGTGAGTCAACTTTTGCAATTGTGAAAAATTCAGAAGTTAAATAGTAAACTATATGGAAGACTGTTAAGCCCAAGGATGCAAGGTGAAATTGTCCTACAAGAGGTAGAGCCTGGCCTTAACGAATGCAGAACATGTTGATGGCATCATGCTCTTATGGCTGTGAGAGAGATGAATCGAAGGAACGTTCAGCATTTATTGAAGAACTAGAGGATGAGACTAATATTGCTGCAAATTTCGATAAGGGAGCTGACCAGTGAATGTTCAAATATGTCCTTATTTCGATTAATTTTAGAGTAGTCCATATCTGGCTTCCAAAACGAAATAGAAGTGCTTCTACTCCAAATTCCTTTGAAAAAGCCGTTACTTAATGCTACGGGCTAACTACTTTTGCAAATAAAAACTGTTTGGCCTGTTATTTTTACTACCAACTCAAGATCTACAAACGAAACTCAAATTTCCTCTGACTACCTACACAGTAGTTCAATATATTATACTTTATCGTATGAGCCACCATGATAGCTTTAGGCATTTTGTAGTTCAGTTGAGTAGATACTTTCTCACGAGCTCAAAACCTCTTTCAATGTCCAAAAAATTCGACAACGTATCACTCCGGTTTGTATTTACTGTAGGCCCATTAGGTTTTTTTCCTGATCAAAAGCCAAGAATAGAGTTTTCAGTTCTTTCCTAAACCCTACTTAGTTAAAACTGCAGTACTCACGCCTGAAGTAGAGTCATCGCACGTCAGCGAGCAGGACGGTGACGGCGCGCTGTCTTCAGGGTAGTCCACTTGGACGGCCACATCACAACGAGATGCAACTTCTCCGCGAATAGAGCAAAGCTGAGCAGTAAATAAGAGTTTAGTCAATCAACTTTGAAATGCTTTACTGCTTCTGTTCAATAACTAATTTACGAGGCTAATTCTTTGGCCATTGTTTAAATGAATAGTGTACCTCTCCAAGCTAGGAGGGTATGTTTATGTTGTAACATTTACAGTTACGCCCGAACCTGATTTAATTTCTTCTTTTTCTGCAATGAACACGGTTAAAATTCTACAGCGAGTATTTTAAGAGTAACACGCTGATTAATTCGATACCACTATGGGAAAGTGTCTGGACTATTCAACAGACAAGGTTAAATACGTTGGGAAATTAATGAGTCTGATTCAATTATTCATAACGCTGTCGTTTTTGAATGGTTAGATTGGTACAGAGCACAGTCAAATAAAAATAAAAATTCCTGAGAGGAACCTTTATCTAACGTAGCCTCGTTTTCGATAACATATAATTTACAGAGGAATAACTGCCATTTTCTAACATAAAATTTGCGCTCTAGTAAAGTTTCTAACTCATTTTAGGCATGAAATGAAACATTTACAAGTTAGACTACTAGTGATCCAGAGTACGAAATATATGTGATAAAACAAGCTCAGGATATAAAGTGTAGATGCTACTTAGAAAAGATACGAAATATACCCACAGTTGCCAGAAAGACAATGCCAATTTTCAGAGACGCCATGGTCGTCCAGTTTGGAGGATGGCAACAGACTGACATAACCATGGCAGGCTTCTACTTTTATTGCTACTCACGATTTCCTCACAGACGGCACGAAGCAGCGAAGAATATTCGATGTAAAGAGGCTCATTATGGTCATAAAGAATATTCTGAATGATCAAACAAGAGCCAAGTTAATTCAGCCTTCTCAGGGACTCTTGCTTCTGCAAAAGCCTGTAGTTGAGGCTTTAGCAACTTGTCAATTGCCCAATCAAGGCAGCCATTTAATTATGGTTGGTGTATTCTACGTTGCTCTATGCGTTCTTTTGCCTGTTCACTGAAACTTGTGGGGGTGTTTCCTAATTCGGGATAAAAATACATGAAATCAAGTCATTGCTGGAGGCAGTGGATTTCATTCACGAGTACATCGATATTTTTCGAGAATCATATTAAAGAACTTTTTTGGTCAGATTTTTACGTTTTCTTAGTTGTTTGAGGAAACTACTCATAGATCAGGAAGATGAAGTCGTATTTTCAAGTAGCAGTAGTAGTACTACAGATCTAGAGTTTCAATGGCTTCGATTATGTCATGCAGTATCATATTTTTAAGCTAGTTAAAAATGTTAAAGTAATTTTATTTTAGGATGTTATATAGCTGTGGCGGAAATATATTTTACAATTTTTTTAACTTTTATTAAAAAAAGTATTTATTTTAAAGTATTTACTTAAGCTTTCTTACTCATCAGAATCATTTACCCATATGATGAGCAGTGAGCGCAGCGGCTACGGTTGCTGAGAGAGCGCCTCGTTTGACACTATGGACACGATATTACGATCATTCTATTTCCTAGAATTTCCTCAACGACTTGCTTTCTAAAAGCTGAATTGACACCTTTCGAAATTTCTACTACGCTAAAAATAGTATTCGTATTTTAATTTTTAATTCAATACGGAAATAAAAAAATTGAACGAATTATACAAGACCATTAGACAGAAAATTTAGGAGAGGAGAAGTTAAGAATTTCATCAAGAGAGGAGAGCAATTTTATTATTCAAATGTTTAAACCAAATGATCTATAAGAAATAAAAAGCCTAAGAGATATGGACTAAATTTAGAGATATAAATAACCTTAGAAGATAGGCTTATTTATTTATAAACTTAGGAGAAAGAGTATTAATTGAAATTATACGATCATGAACATTTGGAAACATAGGTTTAGTATTGTTTAAATTCACGAAATAAAAATTTCTTGACATGAATGATACCGATTAAATTATCACTTATGAACAATAGAAACATGCTTATAAAAAGAACTTGAGGTATTACAAGAGTTTGTAGTCATCGTAAAAATTCGTATACTTTGTGTACCATTATACATACATATACGCACAGGTGACTTTTAAATTTAAACGGTACTGAAATAATTAGATGACGCGGGGCATAATTAAGTAAGTTACTTGAAGTACGAAACGGCCTTATGAGCATTCATTCTGCAGAATATTAAAAATGTATTCCCGTTGGTTACAGCTTCGAACATTTAAATTTGAATAACAGCAGAGAGAATTACTGACGGTACAAAGTTTAAATGCTTATAGTAAGACTGACTGTGTTAATTATAAATGTAAATTAAACTTCACAACATTACTGTCATTTCCCGTTCGTTATTTTCAGAGCAAAGTCAGCGAATAAAGTGCCAGACGAGCCAGAACAGGAACTAGGTGATGCAGTTATTGAAACAATTTGAAACAATTTATTACCACAAGTGTTGCGTCACTTAAACATATTACAAGCATGGATTTCTCATACCATTATAATGGATAGTTTTTTATTCATAGCTACTTGTGGGCCCAAATAAGTTCTATGACTTTTAGG
>VOMN01107469.1:0-65920 GCA_014899125.1 Orchestia grillus | reverse complement strand
ACAGGGCCTCACAGATCTTAAAAAAAAAATGTGGAGCGAATTATTTATTCGGTTAAAAGCGATTCTAAAGCTATGTTCGTCCTTTTCTAACGGATACTATGATGGATAAATAATTAATTTTCTTTATCATATTCCTTTAATCGCCGAATGATTTCCGGAACTGTTTTTTTATTATTTCTCTGCTCTTTATCTCGAAAATTTAATTAAAGTACTTTGTTAGTAAGCAAAAGATTGTAAAGTATTCTTATAAGGCCTTTTCGTAGTCTTGAGAATACACATTAAAAGTAGTCCCCTGCATTGATGTATTTCCGTTCCCTTTGTTCAACATAACCATTTTATTCTCGTGTACATAACTCCGGACTAACATCGTTTATTCATTGCATACTTCTGGGGTATCATTCTGCTAAGGTCGAGAATAAAATAGATTTTTTGCGATAACTTATGCTCCAGCATTATTTATATTTTATCCATCTAACACAAGTTACGAAAACATCCTCCCTTAAAGGACCAGAAACTATTTCGGACTAATTATTATTTCTAAATATTATGATACACTGAAATATTGATCCTATTTCAGAACATATATTACATTACTAATTACCTAGACAGCGTTTAGAAATTCTTATCAAAATTCTGTTACTTATTTGCTATTTCGAGTATATCCCACCTTGATTTTAGAGTTCTTCAGGTTCAGTATGCAGAGATCGTCACATTGTTCTGTAGAACTGTTCTCAATCGTGATGTAGTTGATAGGGTCCGTAACGTTTCAGTTCGATTTTCGCTCTTACAAAGAACCGTCTGTCCTTTATGTGACTTGATTTGTACGATGTTTCACGTTCATTTGAAACCCGATTTCATCCTTTCCACACATCGTTATATGCTCTGAAAGCAAGCAGAGCTCTCAAAATTTCTCTTGGACCATCATAACTTTAGCCATTTGTTATCACCATCGTGTTACATTGCTGTGCCTACATTTTAATTTTCAGGTAATTTTATTAATTTGATACTGATTTCATCAGACAATTTCTTACCTCCGCTGGGACAATGCATCTTTATAATTCCCGCGATGCGGGGACCCGCCAGCCACCCTGCGCAGTCCTCGCTGTACGACGGAGGCGCACGCAACCGCTGCGGCAATTGGATCCTGAAACAATTCTTGTTGGCTCACAAGTTTATTTTAGTGCCTTGCGTTAACCTGCACAATTGGCAGGGCAGCAATTTTATACTTACACTCCCCACGCTGGGTGTCCTTTAGATGTCTAGATGATATTTTTAAGTCAATGAATTACGAGAAAGCTTTTCATTTTTCGCCATCTTCACTCGTCATCGCACTGAATTTGTTGGTTTAAAAATATCTGCTGTAATAGGCACCGGTCGAGTTTTCGAATCTGCTATTCAAACTCCAAATTAGTTCAGAAAATAATTCGAAAACTTTATCTATTTACTTTCTCTGTGTTCATGGTTTTGGTAGTTGTCCGCGAGTGAACAAAATAATTCTTCTTTGGTGCAGGTGGATGTGCAGAACGTGTGATTTGAAATTCAGTTAACCGTAAATTTAGCTTTCCGTACCTTGTTTGGACTTCGTACACCGTACGAAAAATAGCAGCCCTTCTTGGAGATCAAGGGAGTCAACCCTTTTTCAGCTCTTACAGGCCCAATGAAATACCGCAATGAAAAATGACTTGAGAATATATCAAAGGTAATCAGGAATAATTAGTTTTTGAGCTCAGCTAAGACTTTTTCTAATATTCTGCCACAGCCATGGAAGCAATCCGATCGACAGAGCAACAAAAATTGCGTTTCCAAATATTCCCTTAATTTCTTGAGAGAGTGCGACTTCTAAATATTATAAGAGTTTTTAATTGCTTACTTAAAATCTTTTTTTTTTATTCTTAGCAGTTTCATCAATAGTTATACACTTTGCTTTTCCATTACTCGAATTCAAGAATATAAATTATCATTTTCGAATTTTTTTTGTTTAAAATGAGACTTATGAGGACGAATTTGATACGTCCATTATGATCCATTCACGCTGAGCTTTCATGTTCTGAAGAAAGCATGAGTATATTCTAACATATTAAATGAATTTATTAATCAGAGACTGGAATCCTGACGAATTTGTTCGGTTATATTGTACAATTGGCACAAATTGACTGAGCTACCCTTTCATTTGTTATAATCATGCACTAAAGTTCCGTGCAAGAAGGTTGAAAAAAAACTTAGAACCGTTAGATGAGCATACAATACCATTTTCCCTTAAACTTTAAAACTGTCTCCGTGCTGTATTACTACTCACACTTTTTCACCAAATTCAGTACTTCATTTTTGTTACAATTTCATCTGTATAGCATTAGACAAAAGGGTTGAACACTCGTTTGCGCTATGTGGAACTGACTGACGTCACCATGAGTAAATCTTGAAAACACGGCTATATTTTGCAAAATTTCTAACTAATCGAAGAGATTCATGACCGTCAACAGACTTGGCTAGGCTAAAGCATGTCATTCACTCCAGCGTTTGCTTCCTGAGAGCCATGAACACTTCAGGCTCGCTTTAGGATAAGCCTTAGCTTGACGAAATATGAAATTCGTGCTTTATATATAGCTTGTTTTTAATTTTTCTTGGATCAGTTCACCATCCCTTTGTGGCTTTTTGCAGCCGTAGTCCTGCAGGATATGCACCTTATTCTTACTTAAATTAAGATAGAGCAGTGAGAAATTATCATCTATTCCCTTCGTACGCAAAGACAGATTTGTTTTGACACCCTTCTTTACTACGGACGGGCTTCTACACGAAGACTGAACAAAGTTTCATCGTTGGGAGCTTTTTAATCACTTTCGTATCGGAGTTCAATGGAGTTTCATGTCCTTAAAAACACAGGAGTTCATGGATGTCACAACAGGATCGTGCTGAGCGTTTGATGACGAGAGCCTGTCTGACCTGAGAGGTTCCGTCTTTGAGTCACTCGCCTTCATTTAAGGGCTCCGCTGTTTGCGCCCGGGAGGTAAATAGGTCGTGAATTTCAACTTAACTGCACCTTCTTAACACTTCTTATTCGCGCAGCTCGAAAAAATGGCTTTGCTATTTGCGTGATATTGCCCTGTTGCCCCGAACTGGGTATAGCTGGCTGATGCTGGAATGGCCGCTGCACTGGCACCCACGTTGCTCCTGGAACTGCCTTTGGGAACCACTGCTAGTCCAATTTCTTAGCTGAATATTCGAATCTTTAACGAACTCAATGAGTAAAGAATTACGTAGAGTTTTTGAATGTTTGGTAAGAGAAGTGTTATTGTGCTTAGTAAAATTCAACAAATATGCAAGTTCAGTTTTTCACGGGTAAATGTTTGAATCGATGCAGTTAATTAAGTACGCGTTAAAAAGTTAGAAAATTCATTTTCTTAATCATACTAGCGAATTAGCTCAATCCTGCAATAAGAAACCCATCATTTTTTACTGACTTAACGGCACTTACAGCATTCAAATAAAATATTTATTTGGAATTTTCAAAAGCAGCCTAAAATTTCAGCTGACCTAAACAATTAAGCGCACCCTGAGAAGCCTACGATTGGACAATCTATGCCCACGACCGTACAAAATATGCATCAAATGATTGCCACATCAATTTCACTTCGAATTGGAAGGTTATTTAGTCTTTCACCGTGGAATAAGAGACGAACATCGTGTACCAGTGTTAGTTGATCTCGCAGGCCGTAACATCTTGTCGCGCCTCCCTGTTGTGTCGTCTGCGCGCCTGCAGTGGCGCTCACGGCTGGCTTCATTGCTGACGCTGGGGGAGGCCATCCCGCCTCGCGCTATGGCGTCAATTGCAATCATTCCCAACTGTTATGCGTGACCTGGAGAAATTTACTCTAAATTGCTCCAGTCCTCCCTTTCCTCTGCCGAATTCACCCTGCTGCTGTATCCTCCCCCCGTTCCTTCCTCCTCCTCTTCTTCCCAATGTCAGGTCCTTGGTTCACAAGACGTACCAGGGGAACAATGATTATTCTGGGTACGTTTAACATTTTTGCACGAATGGCAGCTAAGTTTTCCCGTAACTTTCAGTAATTTGTTCCAAGCATGCTTTCAGGAATGTTAAGTTTGTTTTAAATATAATATCAAGAACTACAGCAACGACGCTGGATTTTAGATTATTGACAACAAATCGTTCTTCACAGTAAAGATCAGGAAACCAATCCTATGCGTGCGTTAAATTCCAAGCCAATATCAGTGTCTGACTCGAAGCTGCGGTGTCTGGTGGCTCTGCTGCGAGACTCTCGTGTCATCCGCAGGCAGTTTACTTTAAAAACTACTCCAGCAAATTATTCAAGTGAAATTATAGGTTTATAAACATTTTAAGGAGCGTAAGGAAGAATGTTTTCAAAGCTTGTGTTAGATGGACAAAATATAATTCCCGCTGCATGATAAAATTTTAATCGTGATGAATCCAGTCTTGAGAATGTCCCGCCGTAACACAACTGCTCCAACTCCACAGCACCCACACTACAGCGGCCAAGATGCAGAGCTGCCACCGCATCAGGCCTTCGTTACTTTTCGAAATATTTCTTGTGATGAGAAACTAGTGCGAAATTTTGAAGCTCTACAAAATTTAAAAAAGCGAACCGGATCTAACATGATTCTATCAATAAAAGAAAGCACGATATAAATACTTATTGTAATTCTTCGATGGGATTGTGCCAGTGAACTCAGGGATATAAAAACCACTAGAGAATGATGGTACATTGGCATCGTGCTGTTAGTAAGGACTTCCAGTACAAAATGCATAATTTCTCCCCTTCACTCGGGAAAAGTGCGTTGTCCTCAATTACCTCGTTGTTCTCAGTTATTGTCATGTATCTAGTTAATGTTGCATGCCCAGTTATCGCCACATGCCCGATTATCACTACTTGCCCAGTCATCACATTATGCCCAGTTATCGCTACGTTCCCAGTTATCTCTACATCCCAGTTATCACTTGCTTCATTCCTAGTTACTGTTTTCTTCTGGGTGTGCCTCCTGACGCGCTGCAGAGCCGTGCGATCAACTTCCAATTTAAATTATATGACTCAGGAGTCCGATGTTTAGTTCTTTTGGGTCAGGATCAGGATGTAAAGCTCTTTTGGATCAGAGATTTTACCGTCCTGAAACACCATGAACGTCTAATACACTGATGTACAATTTCCCAGCTATTACGCCTCTCTATTATTTGTATTCGCTTCATATAACTCAGCATTTGAAATTTTGTTTCACTGATTTCAATTTCCATGCATCTTGAAAATATCTAAATCGGGCAAAACGGAAATTACATGTGCTGTGTATGGCAGAACTAAAAAGTAATGAAAGAAAATTTTGTCCGACGCTATTTTTCAAAATATATTTTTAGTTTCACATCTAAGGAAAGGTCATTATTGAAAAACTTTAAAATGATATTTTGCATTCACGATCCCATAGGGAATTCTTCCTTTCATTTTTCATGCTTGGTATTTAATAGTAAAGATTACTCAAGAGATATGCTGAATTCTTTGGAAATATTCTTCATGACACCGAGAAATATTTAAAAACCTATAATTCAGCGTAAGAAACAAGATATCTATTGCATTCGAACGCACCAAAGCAATAGGCCATAAAGACAGGGACGAAAAAGTGAAGCATAGCATTCCTGAAGCTTCAGTGGTCAGCCAACGAGTTGATGCTCCTGTAGCGAAAATTCTATAGCGAAACGTTCGGTGCATCGATGGCTCAACTGTAAGGGCTCATAGATTTCACAGGTCATTTTTTGTATGTTTTCTTCGTTCAAAAGATATTCATCAAAAATCAGTCCTCTGTACATTACCACGCTAGCATTATTTTGTACCTCACCACTGGTGATTTACTTTTGATTGATGCCGTTTTAGGTTCTACGTAAAAAAATGAAGATTACAGGTCTCATGCTCTTGCACTGTTGAACTATACTCTAACCCTTGAGAGACTGATATCCACTTGTAAGCCTTGCTTGAAAATTAATGGTTACGAAGAAATCGTCAAATTTCAAAGCATTTGAGTATATAAAACTTTTTTGATGCTCTGAGTTGATTTCTTCAAAAGACGTGTTTGCAGAATCCGAAAATGAGCAGGATGTTCGTGAAATAATCCAGTTTTAGGTTCAACAAACAACCTTGAGACGATGAAAACACTGTAACCTGTTTGTTGCTTAATAGAAAGTTAATTTGTTTCAGCACTCCTAAATAACACCTTTGCTCTCTCACAACCAAGCTCGGTATGTGATCCACGCAGCGGCGCTATTGCAAGGCAGTCGAGGGCTCTGCTTGCCTTGTTCTTTGGTAATTAACAAAACAGAGGAGCAAAAACCGCACCAAAATAGTCGCCGGCTTGAATTGATTGCCCACTCCGAGCGCAACAATTCATTCGTTGAGCAATAATTATAGCTCGAGTCTGTAGCGTTTGTCCCAAGTTGCGCTGTTAGTTGCAAAGCCGACCATTGGCAGTAGCACAATGAGCTTTACAATTCCTCCTGCTCGGCCAGCTGTAATTCTTAAATCAGCTCGCTAAGCCATGGATATTTCTTCCTTTCCTTTCTTCTAGATGAGTACTTCTACTAAGGCGACATCCAGAGTCACCTCGCTAAAACAATTTTAAAAATTGTCTGACTCAGTGCTGACTGATTATAACTATGATTCATTTGAGCCCCAATCATTAGGATTGAAATACAGGTACTGTAGTGCATTACTTCCATAAGTACGGGGCTGTAAGCTGACATTCTGTGCACAAAATGAACCATTTTAAGAGAAGAGCGTGCTGTGTACGTACATTAGGAGAAGCTCCTTAGTTCTCCCGCAGTCGAATTTTTCTTGTCACTAAATGGAAGAGCACGAATGTGGATCTCATCCGTTTGTCGCTCCCCGAACACAAAGAGCTGTACCTTGCCCTACCACCAGTCCACAGCTTCATCAAGGCGCTGCGCCTTTACTCCCATGGTAGAGCACGACACATCAAATTTTCTCTGTATGTGTTCCAAGCATCAGCTGTCTATCCCCCTGTGGCTTAACCAACACCACAGTTTGAATTCAACAGAACATGCATAATAATATTGGAAGTTGCCTGCAAGCGCGTGGAGAAACACAGCTTGTCCACCATCGAAACTCAGGTATCGTTTAGCGATCTGAGTGGGCATCGTAACGGGCATGCCCTGAGGTCGCCGTAATTTGCTTTTGATCCGTTATTGCTTCCGACTCTACCGGCAAGACATTGGCTCTCTACACGCACAAAAAATAGGGTAAATTATATTGTTCCATAGTGGTTCAGTAAATGTATTGGCTCTGGAAGTATTGGAAAGCAACAACTTGTATATCAACTGTATCATTCCTGTGCCTGCTACAAAATGTTGCGATATTTGTAGGTATAACATGGGATAATTGAGAAAATAGACGGTACAACTACCCGCGCGATAATGCTTCAAGTTAATATAAGAAATGTAAACTACATGAGAGTAGCAAACGATGAGAAATGAACAAGATAGTTTTTCCACTCCTCTCTCACCAAACTGCTCGTAGAATTGGCCTCGATTTATCAAGTACTGTGCGCTCCTAGAACTCTTTGTCAACTATATTGATACATTTATTTTTTGATGCAGCGCTAACAAATAAACAAATCGGATACTATAAAATGTAAATTTTTGATGAACTTCTCGTTTTTATTCATTTTTTCACTAGAAAAATAACGAATCGAGCCTTGATTCCTTATTTCGTGCGTTCTATCTTGACTCCTCCTTAAGCAGCTTAATACTCGCGGATCGGTAGATGATTTCTTTATTGATTACATTTTTATAATAATATCGTTGTTATGGCAACGAATGTATAATGCGCATTATTTCCAATTGTAAAAAAATATCAAGCATAATTCGTTAACCCATGCACAATAACTAAAAACTAAAGAATTGTAATGAAAAAATGAAGTATTTCTCAAGTCAAGTCTCTAAGCATTCGAAGAATCATCAGTTCCATGATGAAAGAAAACTCAGTCGTAGAACTAGACTACCTAGGACTAGTCGCCCATCAGAACTAGACGATCTGACTGGACGCGCTTATCGCGAGTAAAGACTACGAACGAAGTCATTTTTGATGGCCGGTAGCGCAAAAGCGCAGAATTTTTTTCGCTTTTCTGCTTCACTTCGGCAAGAACCCATGAAGGGAAGCACGCTCCTGATAGCTGACCATGAGCAGGCAGAGCGTGACTTTACCCGTGATGAGAAGGAAAGAGAAGCGAAGTCCTTAAAGTCGTCCATAAGCATGCAGACCGTGAAGTCTGCCAAGCACATTTGTCAGGCTTAGCTACGAGCAATGAGAAATGCTCACATTGACGTTGATTGGAGCTCGCCAGAACCTTCCATTCTTCTTCGGTTTCTGCTCTCTGAGTAATCCTATTCTTCTCTCACGGCATCGGGGATCGAGCTGTGTTCAAGGACGCCCGTACTCCATAATTTTCGCTTTTGATGTGCGAATCTCCATTTACTTAGCGCCTGCATGATGGGGTCCCAAGGTAATATTAATATCACACTTACATATCGTGGATTTCTGTGCATTTCATCGAATTCCATTCAGTATTAAAATTGCCCGTTGACTGAAAGAAATAATTAGTTCGTTGTTAAAGGTTTTTACTTACATCATGAGCACAATAGACAATATGCAGTGCTCTTGAGAAAACAATTTTTTTTTCAAGCAAATATTGTGCATGTGAAACGTACCCAAATAATGGGAAAGAAACACTGAAAAAATACAGTCCCGTAAGTGATATTTTTCTGTATAGAAAACGACTTTTCGCTGCTACTCTCGTACACAAACACAGCGACGAGGTAGTGCTCTTTCCTTTTACACTCACTACACAACACACTCACTACACAACACACTCACTACACAAACACTCACTACACAACACACTCACTACACAACACACTCACTACACAACACACTCACTGCGCAACACACTCACTACACAGCACACTCATTACACAACACACTCACTGCTCAACACACTCACTATACAGCACACTCATTACACAACACACTCACTACACAACACCCACTTCACAACACACTCACTACACAACACACTCACTACATAACACACTCACTGCCCAACATACACGTCACATCACACTCATAAAACAACACACTCTTAACACGACACATAACCTAATACACGATGCAACACGCTCGTAACACAACACTCCACGCAACACGCTCATAACATAACACAGCACACTCACAACACACCACGAAACACACTCACAGCTCAGCACACTCATCATCACACAACGCAACACACACTCGTCACACAACACACATTGCAACCCAGTCTTTATGAAGCAGCCAAGAGCCGCACGGCAGCCGTCCCAGACGTTCGCAATTACTGTAGTGCAATGAGCTCTAATTTCGTTAGAGGGAGCGATCCACTAAGCGGCAGAGGCGCTTAGGCGAACCATTTGTCCTGCAGCGACACACTTTCTATGCTTCCCGTCTCTTAAGGAATAGCAGCTCTGCGATGACACTAAATTCTGCGCAACAAAGTAACTGCATTCGCAAAATTTGAATCAAATTAGAGAAGCTTCGTTGCATCGTTAACGGAATCCCATCTCGCCGCACTTTACGAGGAGCGCCGAGGGTCGTGATAACTCAGCGCCCTGTGACGGTCAAAATCTCGGAGAGAAACGCAAAATCTCATTCCCTGGGAGCAAAATTTTACCGATAACAAAGAGAAAAACTTTTAGGAACTGGACCACAGTTAGATGGAAGTTCCTCCAGCAATTAATACATTTCATTTCCCGAATTTGTTTCGTTATGGCTGCTGAAATTAAAATTAATAAGGATTTTAGTGCATTATTTCAATTTTTAAACTGGAACTGTACTTACAATTCAAGTTATTATAATAAACTACGAAGAGTTAGATTTATCTTTCTCTGTAGAAGAAGTAGAAGAAGCTATTGTCAATTTACGCTGTTTCTAGGTTTTTTCCTTTGTTTTGGATTTTAATGTTCAAAACACCAGAAGCAAAATTTTGCACGTCAATTTCAATGGTATATTAATTTCATACTCCTAACATTTATCTTTTATGCTCATGACAGGTAACCCAGAAGTGCGGTGTCTTTATAGAAAGTTGTTCAGTAATAACAATAAAGCTATAAACGTTATATATGTCAAGTCAATTTCATATGTTAGAGAAGGTTCCAAGAATTTAATTGCAAAATTTAACTTCTTTTGTTATAGTGTATTCATAACATTGACAATTTTAAAGAGTTACTTCATCTCTGGGTCACCTTTACTTATACGGCCTCTGTTGCACGCGCCGATACACATCGCATTTCTTCGTGAGGGCAATGAAAATATATTATTTTTTCCTTGTAAAGCACATTAAACAGGCTTTTTAAATCTTCTCGATAGGCAATGGCTTTATGGAAACAAGAAAAAATACACATGATTATAAATCTTGTTTCTTCGATGTAAAAGTCATCGCATGATCATGTTGCACATCAAATGTATATGTTAATGCATGTACTGCTCCTGGCAAAGACCCTTTACATGCCTGAGTCCCGACTGCAGTCATTGCATGCCCCCGACAGGTCACCATTTGCAGCTCGAGTCGATGAGATCTTCCAGTTAAATCAATTAGAAGCCACTATGGTATTGGAGTCGATTAATGCAGTTAGAAAGAGAAGGAGTGGCACAGAAGGAAGAGGCGCGGACTTCACTCAAACATTTACATATAGAGTGCTTTAGGCCTGCCGGACGTGCGTTAATGCGTCCTAGGTTGGCGCGCCGCGCTTGCCATTGCTCATAGCGATGTGCGCCGAAGCGCTTCAGCACGCGACTCTGATTTAAATATTCATAGGTTAGATTCGCGCTTCAATCGAACGATCACAAAGTTCTCATGCATGTTTATTAGCAGAGATCAGGAGACAGGGGAGGCGGAGGGCCTCTAATGCGACTCTCATTACCGTTCTCCTCTTGCTCGCCCACTGCACTCCCACTCTCTATCAATATGACCGCTTCATTAACGATATGCAATTTGCCCCGGCTGTTGAATCTGTTTGCTTCGCTATAATACCGCCGTTGCGTTTGTAATATTGTCAATGGCGACAGAATTATTTGGCTTGTTTGCCTTGATTAATAAGAGAGTGCATCGACTCATCGCTCCATTTCGCGCTCACTGTTCTGGCGATCAAGTAATAATGGAAACGAGTTTCGTGTATCGGACGTCAGAGTTGCGTACAATAGCCAAGCCATCGCTCAATATCGTGCCTCCATCCTTACAAAAATTTCAAAGTTAGTATGAATTTTCATTGCTTATGTAAAAAAATCGTGAATCGTGAACCCGAAATTCCTGTTTTAAAGACAACGATAATTACGATATCTCGAAATTCCATCGTGAAAATTGTAAAGCTTAGCTGCAAATTGAATTGTTTGCGAGTGAAGTGGCAACTGTGTTCGACCGAAAAACGAAACTTTGGCACTCAATTGTCCTCAACTGCCGAGGGAAAAATTTGAAAAAATTTACTTGAGTGCAATAAAATTTGTGTTGTGAATATGGACAAGACAGGATTCATAAATAGCAAATGATAATTTATAGTAAATAAGTTGATAAATATGTAAATGTATGTATATCAGTAAATACAAATATTTCCCTTTTTGCGCAATGGCTTAACGAGACATTTCATTAGATAATTGGCTTAGCGATCAGAGTAATTAAAAGAAATGAATTCGAAATTGGAAGAAAAGTTACTTAACTTAACGCCATTGTGCACTGTGGGAGTAATATAGATTAACTGGAAACTTAATTACCATAGAACTAAGTTCAATTTATCAGAATTGTAGCCACCAGCTGTAGGAACGAAATGAATATGAATATATTCAAAGGTTTATTACGCTCACACAAATTTACTATATTCCATTTCGGTGCAAACTTCGCTTGATATAAAAATTTTACTTTTATCTCGAGGAAAAACTTCTGGTTATTGGTATCTTAGACAACACTGCGCTTGCATAACTGCCGTTCGAATTTGATGCTGCGCAGAGTTTGAGTATTCCATTCCATTAAATGCTAGAATTCGATGCATTTTCAACAATCATCGCTGGAAAATATTCTGCTCTTCTCCAAGGTTATTAAATTTTGCTTAGAATTTTCTTAACTCATCCACATCTTCACTCAGGCCTGCATTCGTTTTGAAGCGAATGGAACTTCGTGCAATTCTCTGATGTGTGAAACTTGTTTCTTGTTCGTGCAGGGGCATCCGGTCTGGGCGAGCCAGGCTCTGACTAGCAATGCATAAACGAAATCATAGGACGTGTTCAAATAACACGCATTCACGGAATAAGCTAAGCTCTCGTTTTACCAACGCTACAGCAAGCAGTACAATCAATCTTTCTATGTTACACATTTTCAGCAGCATGAAAATAATAATCGGTTTAAATAGTGTTATTGAATCATTATGAAATTCCACAATTCAAAAGCATTCTGTGCCGATTAAAAATTCATTTGTCTAACATCTCATTTTCTAAAGCCCAGCAATAAAGTTTTCTAAGTATTATACTATTAGTCAATTGTCATATGAGCACATCCAGGACGCACTGTAAAGTATGCAAACATAATTACAACCTTTTGCCAACCCAGCACTTCAAGGGGTGCTGTAAAAACTCAAATCAATGGGTTTGTTAATTATTGCTGCTCTAATTCATGATATCCGTCACAGTCGTCCCTTAATATTTTCAAATGCACTCTTTACCTTTCGTTGTCATTTTTCTACGCCCGAATTTATTTCAGAATGTTAGCGACAGCATTCTAGACCACCTGAGACCCTTCTCGGCGAGCGAAATTTTCTTATTCTTTGTTACCATTTCAATGAAAGACGAGAAACTGGCAAGCAGCTGTAGCATACAATTTGAAACGCATTCACGACAGTAAAGCTTGTGCTCCTCATCACTTATGAGCAACAAGTGCTTCCAAACACTTCACTTATGGAAGAAGGGCCGAGCTTTAAGCGGCTCGCTGTTTGCACATGCATAAAGAATCATTGCTTTTGGCACCATTTATAGCTGTGCGCTCTCTCGATGCGCCGGGCGCGCTCTAATGTGCCTTTGGATATTCAAGAAGGGCACCAGCGGCGAGTTACGGCCTCCCTCAGCCCTGTGCTGACGATGGACTGGTTACCGTAAAAAACCGCCTTGGAGACGCTCTGGCTCCTCTGGTGGTGCTGTTTTCGGCTCCTCTCGCGTCACGGCACGACACAGCAGCTCCGCTTCATTGTGCAGTGCAATTTGAATCAGCAAAAATATTCATGTTCGTTTGGATTCACTGCAAAACTATTGTGTGTTGAAGAAGACGTCTGAATAATTGTCAGGCTGCGGTATTCAATGAATGAAGGAAAAGGGGAATTATTTGACAATTTACCGCGGCAGTTGTCACTAAATTACACTATTTCATAGTACAGAAATAGTGTATGCAAGAAAAACTTAGGCTGAGGTAATTTTTATGAGGTTCTGTAAATTTTTAGCTTCCCTGATTCAAAATTAATTATTTCAATTGTCTACCGTTCAATAAAAAGCTCAATCGATTTTATGTCAATACAAATGCGATGCAAAACGCTGTGCACTATTTTACTTGGCTCACCTAAATGTTTGAAGCTCGTCTCGCGCCCACAATTTTTTACAAGCGGCACAAAGAACGCAAACAAAAAGTTTACGTGCAACCATTGAATGCATCAAACAGCTGTACATTTGGCCGTTCCGTGCGTGTACTATACGCATGAAGCTTTGGCTGACAAACCCAGATTGGAGTTTTTTAGCATGTGTGAGGACGTCATTACACCGCTTTGAAAACGTATTGGAACATCTGTCAAATTTAATGCATTGGTACTGAACCCCAAAGCTGCATTCAGGTGGTTCTAAATCTGTCATTCTATCGGAATTATTGACATGCAGATAGTCTCGTGGAATACAAATGATGTATTCTTGCATGCAGCATTGTACAGTTAGTGTGAATTCAATGACGACCACGCTGATAGAATCAAGTCCGTCAGACACGTCACAAGCCTCAATTATGATTCGCCTCCACCAGCCTACAGAGTGAACTGGTTTCGCTGCACTACCTTAACTAACCGAAGTTCAGGCGAACTAGAGTGAAAGTGAGCAAGAAACTATTGTAGCCTACTGACGAGAGGCAAGTAGTTTTGTGACGAATGTTGTAATATGCTCCAATGGGCACCTATACTTTCGTAATTTCAAAACTAAGGAATAACAGGCTAACCTGTTTCCAGACTGTTATTGATTGAGTTCGTTTCAGACGGTTAAATAGTTCACACTGGAACACTGGAAGGTTGGACTGATTGCACTCGGATGCTTGCTTGAAACGACAGCTCTTCCCTCTTGGAATTTAGGCTTAGCTCCGTTCAACAGGACAACACTTGAATCGTGTAGCGCCTCAGAATAGCCCAGTACATTAATCGAACCATGCCCTCGTTTTGCTACTACTTACTTTGGTCTGTGAACAATTCATTTCCGACTTGGACATTCGTTTTGGAATGCTAAAACGAGGAAAAAAGTTCTCTCCTTTAATAAAAATAAATTGTTCCACGAAATTTAAGACCACGAGAACGATGGTATCGGGTAGAGAACACACTGGTCGAGTACTTCAAATAATAAGTAGCCGTCCTTGTTGATGTCTGTACTGTCCCAAAAACAAGAAACAATGACTAAAATAATGCAAAATGCTCGTTCACTCATGCAAACGATAGGAAGAATGTCACACACATGGTGATTCGTAGAAGTTCTATCACGTACAATTAAATACTAGTGTCCAAAACGATGGTTAATCTCATGCAAAACAATGTAATTATTTATTTCACTTGCATGGACTGCTATCTCGGACGTAGTCTTGCTAGCCAAGAATGCGTACCGGAGAATCTACATACACCAGTGAATTTTTTCGTATCTAATTACTTCAACGCGTACATAAATAGTTACCCTGAAAATGTATACTTGGCATATTATCAAGTAGTATTCATTCCAAACATTTCAACGTTACGCGTGTCTGTAACACTAACCCGATTTGACCGCCAACATTGTAAATCGACCGCATATACTGTACATGGAAACGTACATAGTAATGAACTACATATTATCATTGAGGGACCTATTTTGAAGTCTTGTCGAATTCTCAGTATCATTTCACGCGTGAACTCAAGATAATGTAGAGCGAACAGCAATTATAATGCACTGAGCTACCGGAGCGAATGATAATGTAGCTGCTGAGCTTCCCTAGAATAACAGGCGAGCGAAGCCATGGCTCTGAGTCAACAGCGCCTGCTCCAGAATTACTGGAGAGACCAAAGTGGACAGGAAGTACTGCGATGGCTCCAAAAATGGTCGCACACCCGATAGATAGTTCTAAGAATGCAGTGTAGTTTTCGGCAATGCCTGTGCGTAGACAGAAAGTTGAATGCACAATAACATTTATGCTTTCTGATTGCTCATTGTGACAAAGCGGTTTTATCTTGCTACGGTATTTGTTTGTGAAATGAAGTTAAGAAAGAAAAAATTAATCACTTCTTGCGCAGTTCGAATCAATCTCTTGGAAATTCGACGGAGTGATATCAATAATCAAGCTAAGAAATCTAAAACATAAGACAAGAACAAGAGCCTAAAGTTTGAAGTTGAAATTGAATCGTTGACTGACTTTATATACAGAGTTCAATAAAAATTCTTCAGTCATATGTGCACAGCATCCTGAAATCATTTTCATGAGAAAAGGTCTCATCACGATGTGCTGCTACGACTGGAGAGAAGGGTACATCATATTGAATTCCGCAGTTTATTTGCGAAATAATTTCTTTAACACCACAAATTAAAATTTTAACAGTCCAGATACAATTTTTTTCAGTCATACAAGTGCATACCCTCACGATAATGATCAAACGCACCATTAGTCAAAATAGGAACAAAATTATGAAGTTATAGATTTGGCATCCGATATATTTCAACATGGTCATCCGCCATCAAGGAAGAAGTGCAGTGATCTGGGGCTATTTCACCTCTGGGGGTATGAGTCACTACAAGATTGTGCGCACCCCTTCCCCCCCCCTTGACAGCATGGAATGCATGGTACAGCGGCAGTCACCTCCACCTGCAGTGCACGAAATGATAGAACAGCTCCGGCGGGAGCTCTGAGACTTGTTAAAAAACTTGTTGACGCTAGTTTCCAATTCAGACTCAACATGTCTCCGGACGTGTACATGCGCTTATTGATGTGAAATTTTTATTTTTATTCTTAACATTTCTGTTATTGTTATTTTAATTATTATTATGAATAGTCTCCTTTTCTTCAGCGATTACAACTTAGAAACAGTTACTAAGCAATGCTTCAAACAGAATGAAGTTCGTTGTTAACGAAAACCCCCTAAATTCTTATATTTTTTTAAGCAGAGCAATTTCATTACATCTCGTGGTGCACGAATTCTGTATTCCGACGAACTTTACTGATTTATGAAACTTTGGCTGGTGTTCCAACCAACGATTAGAGCCACAGCAATTTACAAGCTGGAGGTGTTGTATAGCGGCCATAAAATGCGAAAGGCCACGACCAAAATGGATGAGCAAAACGTTTTTAGATGTAGCCAAATGTCAGGAAGCGATCACGCAATTGGGATCCGAAGCACCGGTACAGACAAATCTTACATCTCGTTAGCTTCGCAACGTACTTATTTCTAAATCTGAAAACTAACAAGTTTTTGGGTATATTTCTCACACACGTTTAAATATAAACCTATAGTAACTCTATTTCAAGTACCACGTTTTATTTAATGAGCTCATATAATTCATGACTCATCTTCATCACTTATGAGAGTTTTCTCTCGTGCTTTTTCATTTTTTAGAACTGGTTATGACAGTAGAATATATTAAGCGTGGTAGAGGGTGTAAGTTGTGTGAAATACGATCCCTCGAGGGTTCTCATTGCTGAGATTGATATCACAGAAGGTATGACGAAACCTGCTTTATATCTCAATAGGTTTTCCGAAAGTGACACCCAATCAGGAGTCGCGAAGGCAGAGATAATGGTTGTGTCCCCAACAAATTACCGCTTTTGTCGTGTCTACCCAACTCCTGATTTGGGCCCACAATCGATCAACCGGGTCCCCAACTTGAGTGTCTTGGCTAAAGTTGTCCCATAAGACTGGAGAGCACGAGTCCAGCAGCACTGGCAGCAGGCCTCAGATTATCCCACTATTCATAGGTAGAAGCAAGCAGCCTCTTCAAGACTGTCAATGCTCTTGCCCGACTTGAGTGGCGTGTGGCGTAGTTGTCTCCTTCGTGGCTGGTGGTGAGCCTCCAAGCGTGTAATGGACAACTTCGAACGCTTCCAGGGCGCGTTTCCCCTCTGATGATCTATCAGAACTTCCAACTGCAGCAACTTTTCTTCAGGTCCCTCATTCATTACGGAGACAAGTTGTCCTGTCTGCCATACCTGTTGGCTGCCTCCCGAGACAGGCCACCACTCTACGCTATTCTGGGGTTTCCAGACTGGTCGGTGTGTAATGCGTACCAAGCTCTCTTTTCCGTTCCGGATTAGGCTTAGTGATACCGATTTTTTCAGTGGGTGTTATCTTTGCCGCGTAGTCTGTTTGGCCCCCAGGAATGACCTCAGACGAGTAATTTTTGTCTTTTTTCGACTGAATATCAACTGAAACAATTTTTCGGAAGAGATATTGCAGTTTATTACGCACTGCAACAAGCCCGTTTTCACAGATTCAGGTAGGCGTTTGTCCAGCGGCAACTACAATTTTTCAGAGGCTGGCTCGTGCATTTGGTGATTTCGTAGCCTGCTTCTTTCATAGAAGATTAGGAATGCTGCCAGGTGAGCAGTCAGCGCTGATGAGGACATCACATGCAGTGGGGAGGTGCGAAGCGAACAGCGCTCTGCACAATGCACATGTTAAAAAAAGGAAAAAGTTATGGGGGAAAATTAATGTGAACCATTTGTATCATGCACTCACAAAGAAGCATACCATAAATTTTTGGTGATTTTCGAATCATGAAAAATAACAATTTATGAAAAAATGAGAGAAACTCTATTTTACCGCTTTTGGTGATGAATTCAATAAAAAAGGACGTCCCCTGATGACTTCTAGTCATTAGAGTGCACAAATGAACTTTTTAGGTTATGGAATAAAAGTCCTTCACTTCACTTTATGTTGAAACTAATGCGTCGGTTCTTCAAAGTTCATGAGAAAAGTTAACTATTGTACAACCAATGCATTACTTAGATTATAGAACCACTATGCTGATCACACGACATAGTTCTGAATTTTATGAGCTATGCTAGTTTCCAACGCCTCATAGAATTGACTCGTGCAAGAAAATTGCCGTCAGAAATGTCTATGATGGCGACCTTTTCACTTCCCTAAACCTCATTCAACCAGTGTCATAGCATCTATTAATCGTATTTTTCTCTGGATACATGAAATATATTCTTGATTGATTACAAATTTACCCATGAGTAGGATTGAAAGTGGCAAGAAGTTAGTGTGCTTCTGAAATTTTACTAACGATGGAAGATAGATATGTTTGTAACTTTCCGTTTCAAAAATAAGACTAGCCGCCAATTCTGCTGCGTTCTCCTAAAAATATCCAAGATGACTATCCAAGACCATCGACGACTTCGTTTCAAGTTTCATACGGTGCTGCAGCTCCTCTGTGTTTCAATACTATTCATATCAGCATAATTTCAATTCCCTCAGTCATTCTTTTCATACGAGAGCGTGATGAGAGCAACTAGGAACCATATATCATTATAACTTACTAGGTCGCATGCTCCTTTTCACAAATTCGGCAGTCCTTCAGAGATCTTCCTGTTGAAAAGCCTCTCGCCTGTTTTGTGAAGGTAAGGCCCCAAAAACCTACCGAAAACTCCGAGCGAGAATCCTCTCTCAAAAGTCTCTGGCTGCAGATTTTTAATACTGTGCAAATAAAAGATCCCGATAGAAGAGTCACTCCCTTTGGTGCCGGTACCGAATTCCAAAGATTTCTGAAGTGAACGCTGACGTGTAAGATCATATGTGAAATTATGACACAATGCAGGAACTTCTGGCGCATAGTACACAAATATAACCAATTGGAACAGAAACATAGTTAACTAATTTTCTAGTAACCTAAATTTGCATGGTTCTATTTGCATAAATGAAGTAGCAAAATTTATGCTCCGTCTTTGGTCTTGCATTGATGTTAAAGAGACAAGGTTCATCGGTGATCAACGTAATTAAAAACTTTGATGTCTATCATGCGGTGTTATTTATGACAGTTCTTTGGTTTGTAGTTGACAGATGCCTCAAAAATACAGCAGAAGCAATAAGACTCGAATGCACGCTAGTTTTTTAGCACGCGTCAATACGCTGTCGAATATTAGAGGATGAACTGTAGGTGAAGTCTTTATAACGGCATTAATTAAGTATTAATGCTGAACTCTGTTCATTCAACTTGATACGTTTTTAATTGCCTCATCAAAGCATGCGAGCTAAAATATATTGATATTAAAAATGCCTGATGACGTTATGGACGTATTAACTTTCCAAGGTTTCCCTGAAGAATTCCTAAAATTTGAAATTAGACTTTACGAGTAATTATTTCTTGACGACTGGAGTCAATGAAGAGAAAGTGGTTTAGACTCATCAGAATTCATATTCATTTATCGTTATCATAAATTTTTTTCAGAATTCATAATCATAAGGGCACATGGAATATTATGGAAATAGATAAAAGTACTGTACATTTTAAGTCTCTGTTCTAAGGGTACTTGAAATATTGTAACCCAATCGACAAGAGTCACTTCACGTGTGACTTAATTACAAATTCTACAAGTGCAACTTAGCTACCAAGTTGTAAATCTCAACTAGTATGAGACATGAGAATGGGTAGGAAGCAGAATGAGAGTTGAGGCTGTATTTATTACTATTCATGCTCTCAACCTAGCGATGGCAAATTCCTGCATTTTGATAGATATTACATAATCGCAAATGAATAAACATTAAAATTTCCAAGACTGCATGATATTGCAGTCTCGGAAATCTACTCACATAGAAGCGGCCCACGAATTTCTAACCACTGCATTTTGAAAACGAGCAGCGTCCACGTCAGCAAAAGACGAGCATTATGTTATCCAATATAACGATCGTTCACATTGCACTCGCTGTTCTTAAAATGAAGTGAGTATTATACAAGCTGTAACAAGAACTATAATTATTTGTTTTAAGTTTATGTAAATGAATAATGTTATTTAATTGGGGTGCTTGTTAGGAATACAATAATCTTATATTTTCCTTGCGTTCGTTACGCATATTGAAATGCTCCTGATCTTAAACTGCGGCCAGGAGATTGCATGGAGGAAAATATTTTGTCGACTTATGCGACCGTGTTTCCATCTGTATATCCTCCTAGTCTTGTATGTCCTTAGCATACAACCAAAAAATTAGAACCTCATCGAAATTTGTAAGCATATCCTCAACCGAAAGAATTATACATAAATATCTTATTAATTAACTGTTCTTGTATTCGCTTGATGAATCTTTAACTCTTTAATATGGCTAGACACAAACCTATATCGAATGTTCATTACAAATCCACGGCATAAAATGAACGATTTCGAAATATTTGTGCCCTTCTTCTAGATGGCTGGGGCACAGTTCGTGCACCTCGCACGGCGCGTGATCTCCTCTGAGTGATCACAATTGTGCACAAAATAATGGTCTGAAAGATGAAATTATGCTACGATTAGTTGTTCTGTAGAAAATATAAACTATTCTGAAAACATTATGATGTAAATGTTGCACAAGTGAGTAGTAAAACTGCTCCGAACTTGCGCTTGACTCGTTATTGCGCTTGTGCAGGCAAACTACCGGTATTATTAGCTGTAGCGAAGTAAATGCTGAAGTACTTGAATAACTTCTTTAGCATTACAATTTTGTTCATTGTACAATTTAATAATATGGAATAATAGATATTTCTAATCACTTTTGAGACTTGAGTTTGAATCGCGCGTGATGTAAACTACTGAGTATTTATCTCAAACTAAAACTTTTTGGACTGAAGTGATCACTGAACTCAACCATAGAGGACCGAGGAGTCTGAATTAACTCAGACCAAGTATGTAACTTAATCTTATTTTGCGCACGCTATTTTCGAAAGCGTTGGGTATTTATTGGTCGTCACATGCTGAAAGCTGCTTCATGTCTACTTATGCATTAATTACATAATTTAGGATTTGGAATTTCACCAGGTGATGTTACTAAAATGTTGAACCTTCTCGTGATGCTAATCAGTAGGAGAAGGTAATTTGCTTCCATGGAAAAGCTAACCATGTAGCCTCGAATTCAAATCATAAAACAATCATTTACGCTTTGAAGTTTAATGAATATCCATTCTGTCTCGGAACTACAGAAGGATAACTGGGTTTTCATTGAGCGTAGTCTACAACAATCTTTTTTCCAGATCTCTGGCTCTGAAACTGTTCATCAGCGTGCGGCATTTGAGATCACCGATTATAAGAATGCCTTTAATTAATTCTGACCTTTTCGAAATGCCGCCCTCAAATGCCAGCTTGTTTGTTGTCCCGAGCACATCTGCTCCAGGGCTCATTCAACGCCTTCATAATCTATTGCTAATTGATGACTGCAAGTTGAGAAGAAGCTGCAAAGGGCGCCTAAATTGACAACTTCTGTCATCAACTTGAATATTTGGACCAGCTTCGTTTCCTCAAAATCCCGTCGATCAACTGATCGCTTCTGACAAATTTAGGTATCAGTTTTCTGGAATATGTAAATCCTCCAAGCAGTAAAAATTTGAGGAAAAATGCTGCAAAAACTAGTATAGCAATAGTTTGAGTTGAAAATGACATCCGATTAGCTTCCTGATCACTCGTGTTTTTCTCTTGATTTTACTTTAAATGCAGTGATTTTGCAAACATTCATCGTAATATCGAAGACTCTCGCAATGCTCGCATGTCTGCCACCTCATTTGAGGATGTTACTCATTATAGTCCTGCCCCTTGCCTAAATCCTCACGAGTTGGAAAATATAGCCTTACAGGATTTCACGGGAAAAGTTATGTGTTTGTGGAAGTGAGTGAATTTTTCATCGGTTATTTGCTTAATTTTTTGCTAATTTGAAATAGATCAAGTGGGAATACTTCATTAAAAGCGACCCTCTTCATTTAATACTGTTTGTACATGGCTTTATTCAATTATTCTGATCTTCTGAGCCTCGTGAATTTCAAATGGTAATCTGTAATAGAGATGACAAAAGGCCTGTTTATGAAGAACTCTCTTTTTTACCTTTCCTGGAGAAGGAATAACAAAGACCAGCGTCTTGAGCAGCTTTTCGTCCTTCTATTTTCGATTAATTCTGCGTATGGTAAACGAACTTCATTCAAAGGGCAATTTATTACTCTGCTGGTATGAAGTCTCTTCGAGGCCGCTCGCTGCCTGTATGTCTGGAGCTATGTACATAGATACGAAGCACCTAAAATACTCTATTTCAGTTCGCTTTTTTTGCATGTTTACCATATTTTGATGAACTCATGGTGATCGTGCTGTGAAAGGAATCATTAGGTATTGCGATACCAATGGTTCTTTAAAGTATGTGCTCTATACAACAATTAAAAATGATTCTTTTGGAAGAGGATGAAAAAAATCTGGCGCAAGTATTTGAGCTTTTATGATGTGCAGTGAACAAAATTTACAGATTCTTGGACACATTTACGAAAAAAGGACGCCCATTTCGTTCATTCCTACGTAAATATTCACTTATGTAAGAGTGATTTGCAGTTACTTTATTGAATTCGGGATTTTTTCAATTAACAAACGAGAAATAGGAAATATCCGCCAAACTACTTCAAACTTACATTTCTCAGTTATTTTATTCAGGTCGAAAATACATTCATCAAAGTAGGTGATGTTTTTTCCTTATTTTGAGAATCTGTTCCCATTTAATGATGAATTTATGCACAAAATTTCATACTTGCTCGAGGAATTAACGCTTCCTACTCGTCGACGAACATTTCCATATGTGCAGCGTGACGCCTGTCGTAATGTCAAAAGTATAAAGAATTTATCAATGTTGCTCTCGCTCTTCGATTTGGGGAAGTAAATTTAACTCATATGTTATAAATTTCAGACTAGTGTATGTTTGAACAGTTCATGAGTATTGAAAATTGGTGAGTGTAACAAAACTTTACTGTGTGCAATTACTTTTCGTCTTTGGGCAAAAATGATTTCCTCCAATTGGATTTTAGTTTCAAGATTTGATGTTTCTGTAGGATAAGATTGTTAGATTCGTTTAATAACATGAGTTCCCGTTCGTTTGATTGAAGATGAAAACTAACTCTGTGTCCCTAGGAAACCTCTTTGAATGGGTCAAATTTTAGGCCTTTTGAAGTTATTGGTGGCCTTATCACGCAAACTGTTTTCCTGGAACGTCGATATAATCATCAAGTGGAAATTATGTTCGTCAAAAACAGTGTACGCCTAATTTCTACGCAATTTTGAGGCTGAAAATGAATCAGGAGCAAGTGCCAAACTGGTTGTATTTTTGCACGTCATGAACTTTATGTTTCGAAAACTGTCAATTTTCCATTCTTTTTGGAAACAAATATACTTTTTGTATTCAATTTCTTGAGCGAGCAAAAAAAAAGTGTAGTGAAAAACAAGAACTATGGGAGCAAATGTATCATAAACAAATGGTTTCATTCTTCAGGTCTACATGCATACGTCACGTGGTATATTTACATATCTTTAGGTGAGTGACGCTAGAAACATTTCAATTTTTCGAGTTTGGTGAAGTAGATTAAATGAGGATGAGCTCGTTTTTAAATTATTCAGCTGTACAAAACTGAACATAAAAACAACTTTGCATATTTACCTATGGAAAGGTAATGTTTTGGGCTATGTTATTAATGCCGTACCATTGACTTGGTTCATTTTCTTCTCTCTAGCATGAGGAGCAGAACTAGTTCTTCATACTTTCTATGAAATTATTTCTACCGAGAATTTCCAAAGTTATAATACAATCATAACATATATTTAAACGTACCTTTGTCTAAACTTCAGGGAGCAGACACAGCGTGTTTAACTCTTCTTGAACTTTTTCCAGTCTATCTTCAAAGTGGATTTACTGAAAGTTCTCGTACACTTTCATTAATTGCAAAAAAATTTGAGTAAATATGGCCTCACAGTACATTGGAGAGTTTCGTCTTTATGTTTTGACATGGTTAAATTTGACAACTATTGACTTCTTAAAAAGAAACAGTTGAAATTATAATCAGCGTGATGTATCCGTGCTGAAATGTTAACTTGAAAAACAAAATTTTACTCCTAGGATGTATACACGTATGTAGTATACCTATTGTTGTCCAACAGAGTTCAATTTCTTATAAATCGTCGAATCCCACGAATGTTTCACTCAAAGTAGGCTAGTCCAGCTTTCTACTTATGAAAGTTGAGACCGCTCGCTTCCTTGTTTTTCACATCAGAAATTTCTTCACAGATCCTCGAAATTTTGCCCTAGACAAAGCTGAGGGGGAATTTCATCAGCCACCCGAAAGTCTCAATCATAAGCCAAGTTTGGGAAGAGGCTGCGGCATCTCCAGTATTGCTGCTCAAATGGGGCTCGACTGCTGAACTTTGGCAGCTTCTACTCTCACCAAAACTCCCATTGATGAAATAGAGACAACGAATCTTGGTCGGATTGTTGTCTTCCGTCTCGCTAACATCAAAACAGGCCGGCAGCAGCAAAGTTCGCCTGAGATTTAGCCATTGTGTTGCAGGTGGCGACTGTATTGATTTACTCATTTCATGTGTTGGCGCTGTCATAGCAATGTGTGCCCTATGGCGCTGTAAATGGCTTTGATATCAACCTGACAACTGAAATGAAGGTAGACTCATTTTGCTTTACTTATTTTTTGTAGAACTTTGGTGACAACTATTTTTTCAACATCGTACGTTACAGAAATTGAAACACTCATAAGTAATTGACACTAGAAAAGTATCATACCCGTACGAAAGCTTCTTTTCAGAAAATAAGTCTGTCTACTAGTCCGTGTTGTGATGAAATTTTAATTCTGAATGCTAAGAAATGCTGGTGATCTATGCGCAAAAGAGCATTTTTATCTCATCTTAGATGTTCATCCTCATTATTTGATTTTTCTGATAAAATATTGCTATAATTTAGCATTTCCAAGCAAAGACCAGTTATCTCATTTGTGTGTTGTTGATAATTTCAACTTTGGAGTAAGAAACTCGTCAAGTCTCCCCTTGAATAAAACAAAAACGCTAGTAACGAGTTCACTCGTTTTCCCTCGACCTCTCTTAGTATTAAAAAAATATTATTTCCAATTGCAATCATGTATCATGAGCCAAACACCATTATCCTAATGTTGCTCGATATTGCCAGACGACCCACCCAGGAAGGACCTGATTGAGGTTCATCATCATTATGAGTCCAACCTTTGTCACCATTTGCTTGAGGATGTTGTGTGAAGCAATAAAACTATTTGGGTAACATAACAAATAGACACGAGGGATTTTATGTAAAACTCTTTGATGTGTGTGTCTCTTTGACACACATAGCAACACTTGAAATTTCTCTGGGAATTTTTGGTATCAGTAGCTTTTCAGTAATTGTTGTGCTCCTATTTAATGTCATTGTGAAAATTAACTGCAGTTTGCTCTATCCGACACGCGGCTTCTTTTTCTCCCAATACAATATTACTTATTCCAGCAATTTTTCCATGCTCCTATAATTTTAGGGTGAATTCTATATCATCATCCAATTATTTCTAATGATCACAATTTCTTCTCTACCGTGAATTTAAATTCGATGTAATTTAATTTCTTTTGGCATAAGCGTGGAGGTACGCAAAGTCAATAGACAATGGGCAAGTATAATGAAATATTCTCTCTCTTACAGTTAATTGATGCGAATTGTTTGAGAATTTTTTAGAGTCGCAAATAAATTAATTTATTAGGAGAATGAACCCGAACGCACAATGCTGAATACATAACATAATGAATCATTTAAATCATTAATTACGAAAGCTTTTCAATGCCGACTTAAAATGATCTCCACAATAATTTAGAGAGAAAAATACTTTCCAATAATGTGTTCAGGCAAGGGAATGTCAGTCTAAGTCATACATGTTGCGACTATTCACGGCTCCAACGCTCATCTCATCCTTATATTTCGACAAAAAAAATCAAATTTGAGAAGTAAGTAGGAATCTGAACCTAGTATTCGAAAATTTCTTCCAGCCAGCTTTTCAAGTTGTATTTTATTCAAAATACTCATGTAGAGCAGACGCAGAGCTTGTCAGCGCTCGTTTGGCCGAGTCGTGAACTCGGTCCTGAAGAAACGAATATCGAAATTTGCATTTACTCGATCTACCCTAAAATGCTACAGAAAACATTGATATCCTACCGCATCTTACCACAAATTATGTAACGTTTATTCGAAAATCCTAAATATGATTCCCTAATTTCCCGCCCTACACTATCTCGTGTCGAAAAATGAATGATCAAGATATTAAGACATTTGATAATTGGAAACTTACCTCTGGCTGAAGTAAAATCGAAGACGGGTCTGGGGTCGTCAGAGAGCAGCTAGTATTTAATGCAACGGTATTTGATCAGCCGTTAACGGATTTATTACGCAAATGTCACAAGGCGTGAGGATTGTAGGGAGTTTCGACGTTGGGTAGTTGCAGAGTCATTTTCAGCACGCATCTCGGATGATATGCAACTTCTGCAGAAAATCCTTCGTACGGCCCCGGCCTTCGCCTATGTCGCTTTTCAAACTGACCTTGGTTTGAAAAATACGGGGAACGCTTTATTGGCATCAATGAGTAAGTCTTTTTTTTAAGCTAAATTGGAGCGATTTCCTCATATTGATCTCTGAAACATGATTCCTCCACGCATTGAGGTGTGCATGTATGCTTAAGGATCTCACGCGTGTATCTTCGAGAAATTAATCCCATCGCATGAGATAAATTGTAAAATGCAAAGCAGATATAAAATGCACTTAAAATGTTGTCGACCCTTGAAGCCGTCCTTCCTTGGAATGTGAAGAGTGTAGATGTACGCGAGCTCCTCCTTTCTCTTTCTCGCGTGCATCATTCCTTGGTAGAATAACTTCTAAATACATCAGTCGTTTTCCGTTGCAGAAACGTATTGATTGCCTCTCTTTTCGTCTGAAGATCATTTTATGCCTATTATAAGCCTGCGTTACGATGAACTACGACAATTACTCTACTGTGATATACCATGCGTACTAACCTAACAAATTTTTTCGACCTCAATTCCCGCGAAATTTCGTGCGGTCAAAGAACGTTGAAATAAGTGTGGTCTTCCTGAGATTTCTGAAGCAGCGCGCGATTATGCTTTTTTTGGAGCCATGTTTCCGAACACAGCCATTTGGGCCAATTTTCCTAATTTAACCCGTTTCTGAATACCTTTCTGCTAAGTACACATTCTACTTTTTCTCTATCTGCAAAAGAACAAGTTCTTCCTTGCTCGGCTTGATGAAAGTCACCTGTCGGTACTGAAGCAAGGAAACACGTCGTCATACAACGTTTTTATCATACATCATGAACTTCATTCTACTGCCGCTGTTGTGCAGATTTGTGCTAACTGCTGCTATTGTTTTTCTCTTTTTGCAGTGATGCATGCGATAATTTGTCCCATCTAATGGCTTCTTCTTCAAAAAGACTCTACTCGTTCGCGTCATTTGGTGAAGCAAACCACTGCGTTTCAGCGAATAAATGCTAGTGTATGACGCACGTTAAGAAAAAGACGTTCATTTTTCGAAGCATTGATGGGGGCAGGCGATCTCGTACGGTCATAATCCGTGAGCGTTGAAGCCTCGCTAGTTAGAAAAGATGCTAGTTCCATTAAAAAAAGGCGTTGCGCCGGGCCATAAAGCGCAGCAAAGAGCAGCCAACGGCTAATATCGCACCACCACCGCATTTGCCTAATGAAACGACCGCTCAGTAATCTCTGGACCGGTCCTTTTTAGGGCACTTACACAGGCCGGACTCGAAGGAAGCTCTCAATATATTAAACCTGTCTAAGTTATTACTCATGTTAGCCTGCTTGTCCCAAGAGGGTGATAATTCTCTTGCAGTCACACTTTGATCAGCGCGTACAAATGACACTTCGGTCTACAGGGAAAACAAGAGATCATTAATCCGTTCATGGTCACTGGATTCATCAATTAGAAAATAATGTTGCTTCGTATAACTAGAAGACACTCAGGCTCGAGGGACCACTTAACCTCTGCGACTTTTCTTCTGATGCTAAAATCCTAAGTTAATTAACAAGAGTAATAATGAAATATCCTTTCAGGGCAATGTTCTTAATTCGAAATTGGGTGAAGACGATAATGACACTTTTCTATTCTATCGACACACTAAAGTTTTTGTTGAGGCGTTGATAATAGAATTTCTGTGCTAAGCTCCCAAGACAAAAATTAGTCATCTGCTACTAATATGATGAAGGACTTAGTTAAGGAGTGTCCTAATATACACCTGGTTGGTTTTAAATCACTCTTCCATTAACTGATCTCGTAGTGCTACCACAGTACGTGTACGTGGACGATCTTATCCTCGTCTAACTTGTCGAATTTTGTACTGTTTATACCTGGGGATTTAGCTGGCCAACTTATACAGCCTGACATATCCTTATTGACTATCATGGCATTTAATGACAGTTCTATCCCAATTCACCCAGTAAGTGTCATCCTGAAAAATAGGTCAAGCAGCGTCCCTTTTTTCATTCAGGCGTTTTAGAAATGGTTAAACTTGGTTATCTAGCAACTCAATGGAGCTTTGCAGGATCTGTTTGACGGATACCTCAAGTAAAGGACCCACTTCTGTGTACATATGTAGTTGAAACAGCCCCAGAACATAACAGACCCTTCACCCCCTCCTCCCCTTATCTCCCCTTACCCACAGGCTTCGTTGAAGGCAGGATGAAGTCTTCGATAAACACGGTGGCCAGTATCATTGCTACATAGACTGAATCTTATTTATTAGAATAAGGGACGCCCAGGATCCATATTGTAGGTTAAAATTCGTAAACATCCACTGGGTTTTAGATTTATTTATTACTCATTGTCATAGGTCCAAATTTTTCGTTGTTTCGTCCCTTGAAAACGCACGCTGCTTAAGCGTGCGAAAGCTTGGGTAAATAAATCTAAAACCCAGGGGATGTTTACGAATTTTAACCTACAATAGACTGAATCGTTATTCATTTGGCAATATGAAACTTCTCCACTCCTGTACAGCCCAATGTGCGTGGGTTTTGACCCAGTTCACTGGAGTGGTCTCGTAGGTAGGAGTTAACATTGGCAGTTTACGAGCCTTTCTGCTTCATGTAGCCATTGCATGGAGTTCCTTACGAAGAGTTTGTTCAGAAACAGCAGAAGAAGAGCAACCATTGACGCTTCTTAGTAGTTCCATCCCTGATGCAAAGCGATTCCGGTCAACTTTTCGGAACACAAGGAGGTGGCTCCTATCGATTAGTATTTTCTTCCGATCACAATTTTGCCTTGAAATGTCGTATGTTCCCGGATTGTTTCCAATGTTGGTAGTCCCGTATAACAGTGTCAAATAAATCGCGAGTGAATTTCGCTACTTCATTCACTGAGTGTTCCTTAGCCCGACCAAACGCAACAGTCGATTTTCGCCATTCCGAGACTTCTTGTTTTCGTCTTATCAGTGTAGAGTAACTAACAAACAAGTCTATACCTGGCCAGCTCTGAATAAAGACTAATGCGATGTCTATTCAATACTTTTAAATAGCCCAACTTTCGGATACAACTTTGAGAACCGATTGATAAATGTGGTAAACAATCGTAGCACGAAAACAATCTGTGACTGATTTCTTGCACCGGGGACTTACTTTACAGCGACTCTCATCACAAACCAAAGACGTCGAAATTCTCTTGCATGCCAAAATGGTATCTAAGATGTACTGAAGCGCAGTAAATCATTAAATCTGTAAAAACAAAATAGCTATTCCGAGACAACAGCATTTAGTTTCGTACGAAGAACCATTATCATTCATATGATACGTGGCTATATGTATGCTCGTTTTTGTCGCTAAAGGGTTGAAACCCTCATGTTTCAATTTTCGTAGAATAAAATTCTATTCCTCTATGAATTCATAATTCTTCGAAGCTAAACATTCAACGCATGATTGAGCGTTTCACCCTGTTCATTTAAACGAAGCTCAACTATTTTCGCCCACGACAAAATTACACGAATGACCACCACGTACGAGTCGTAAAAAAGCAGTTTTACCACAGTAGTGCTGGCAGCTGTTTAATGACAGTGATCAATTTGTAAGCTCGCTTCTGCCAAATCCTCTTTATTTTTATAATAATAGACTTAAAAATTGTGCAGCCACTGACCACGTTGGGTAGGGAATTAATTTTATATCTTTACCCATGTTTTAATAACGCTTTCAATTTGAAACAAATATTTTCATTTCACCTCACTAAATTTTATTTCTTAAGTAAGCAATAAAGTCTAAAAGCTGTTACAAACGACATTTCATAATGCTAAGAGCATTCTTTCAAGAATAATATGTTTTATTTTATCTCATTTATTTGTCAACCCGTAAGCATCTCGCATGAATCCTTGCATCCGTCTTGCATCCCGTAGCAAGTCCCGTGAAATCTCCAGATTTGTCTTTTGTGACCAGGATCTGACATAGTCTTCAGCTTAGTCTTTTCCGTCGACGTGTTGTTCTTAAGCACATCTGCTTTATGTTACTTGACAAAGGGAAGTATACAGCAAATCTGGACCCCTCGGCAGCTATTAGACAGAATTGCTCTCAGCTTGTCATACACAATTTGTATTAAGTATAAATCAGAGGAAGACGTGCGCCTGCTAGTGGCAGCACGCACTACTCAGAAAAGTGTGTTGCACTCGGCATTAGTGCGTTATTGGGGTGTGTAAATGAAGTGCTTAACTCTCATCATCTTTGGTGCATCTATCACAATTTCTGATGAAGTTGCTGACTGATACAGTTCCTCAAGTCCCTACTTAAATTAATCCCGTACTCATAAATTTGCCGAGTTGCACTCAGTTATCACAAACACTGTACCTAGAGCTGTACCACTATTAAAACTGTCCGTTGGAGTCACGGTTTTTATTGTTTACACATGTAGTGCACCTATCATATCACATCTACTGATGAAATTTTGCTTTTGTTTTGAAATGGATTACATTTAAAGACTATTAGCTCAAAATAAGTCGCAAAATTTGATTCGCCTAATCTCTTTATAAAACTTTTGAGGACGAAAATGCTTTCTTTCCTTCCTTCTATCCCATACATGTGTATTGAGCAGGTGTTGCGCCTGGAGCTAAACTACCGTACAAGGACTGTTTGAACACGAAATTCAATAAGGAAGTCTTATCTTAAATCAGGATATATTTTGATTAAGCCAATGTTTAACTGGGTTATAGAAATAGTTTCAAGATTATTGGTTTCTTTATGGAATCAAACGATTTGGGGAATTCCTGCGGAAATGAAGTATCTATTTTTAAGTTTTATTACTGCATGTAGCCTTCTGATGGTAGTACACTTCAGCAGCTCATTAGGCACGTCCCACATTCAAAAACTCATCCAAGACGACTCGCTTAACGACTTAGACGAAGACGTCGTCTCTGTCGTCTGCAGTTAGAAATCATTAGTAAATTTTCAGCTATCCACTTAAAACTACTAATTTCCAAGTCCCTGTAGAGAAACAAATAAACAAGACTTCAGAATTTTCTAAAGTTTTTATGGTACTTACACATCCAACTTTAAAGTGACCATTGAGCTGTGAAATTACAAACATATTTAATGCTTCGATCTACTGACATGATTCTGGATGTGTACGCGCGTGTTTATGGGGGAAGTTGTGAATGTGTGAGGGCGTTAGAAAGTGTTCAGGAATGTTAGATAATAAATATCTAGTGTAGTTAAGGTTGTTAATATGTGTGGGTATTGGAAAGTATTGAGGAATGTTAGATAATAAAGCTATAGGCTACAATTTTAGAGATCGGTATATATTTTTCTATTCTATGTTTCATTTGTTGTAAATTTGTTTTTCTTCTCTTGTTTAAAGCTGAAAATAGGGTCTTCGCATTCCCATATGTTCAAAAATATTTTTATACCGATTCCCTTTCCCTTTTGCAGCAGTTCTGCACTCTTTCTAACTTGTTAGATTCTCGATTTGCCGATGAATTTGCTCTGTAATGTCCCTGGTGGGGCATAAGTTGAAGAAAAATATAAAAAACGATGAACTTATTCATTAAATATGTTACTCGGTAAAGGACATGGATATTGATGCATTGGCATTCCAAAGAAAACTAAATGTTAAGAGTTATTCAAAATAGCCACGGTCTAAAAGTTGCGCCGTGAATCTCTGGCTGCGGTACACAGCGTTTTACGTGTATCTCTTGCGCTGCGTGGAGTAGCGCAGCTATCAAATCTTTGACAGTTATGAACTTTTGATTAAGCTTTCGCTTCAAGTATTGGCCATATAGAAAAATCCGATGGGCTTAGATCTGGAGAACAAGGTGGCCACATGTCTTTTTACCAGAAGGCAAGGAGATGATTTCTGCAGCAGGTTTGTAGGTCATACACAGTACGGGCTGCCACCGATCGAGGTTTTCCATGTCGAGGTCTATCAGTGAAATCTCCTTGCTCTTTGATGCGTTCAACTATTTTCTAAACAGTCAATCGAGATACTTTGCGGTACTTTGCAGAGTTTGAGCTGGAGTTCCTGTTTGATGCATTTCAGTTATAGTTTCACGTTTCGAAGTTAACATCACATTCGAGTGGTCATGAAGAAACAAAATCAAATGTACATTCACACGACCTTAATTAAAATTATGAAATCTGTTAGTATGATAACAAATAGTTATGGAGTGCATTTACCCGTCAATAATCTTGTAAGACCTTCTTTCCACACTCATGCTCTACCCTGCAGAACGCACGAGTAATATTTTGTTGGTAAAATTAGTAGTGAATAAAAACGACTACACTTGTAAATTTAGTAGTGAATAAAAACGACTACACTTGATACCCACACTTCTGTGCTCAAGATGCACAAAAAGTCTCATCGATATTTCACTCTAGCTAACATGTTGAGCAACTATTATTCGTACTAAAACATGAATGTTCTTTGAAAAAGTTTCACCAACTCTGTCAAAATGCCGCTCCAGTGCTGCTGGAATCGGTCCCTCAAACGAAGTTAGTCGTCAATATTTTAACTTTCAACCTTCACTCGATAATATTCAAGAACTTAACGTACTGTTAAATCCGAAAGACCATTGTCACTTCATCATCCACATTTTTCGGAACTTTGTCCGGTGTACGCAGCTATGCTGATTCTTTCAAAGAGTTTTCTATCAAAAGTTTTATTCTGCTAACATTTATGCAATGTTTGGGCATGCCTAATGTTCATGACTTCCACTTTATCCACTTTAAAAATAGGCATAAATGAGAGCCTATTTCTCTTGAAAAGCATGTGTACAGAGCTCTCTTGAACGGCAAAGCTAATTTTTTCAAGGGCTCATAATAATTATGATAAAACTGTTAACTGAGATTAATTTCTCGATCCTCGTCAATTCGGTTATTCCTGTCATGATGAACATATTTATGGTACTAAGAAATTTTCCGCAAAGAGAAGAAACATGAGTTTGAATTACAATGGTAATAAGAAGGTAACGTAATGAAATATATTGATACTTCGACAAATCCCATTGATTCACCTGACACTTGCTCCATTGAGGAGGAAAATAATGTTTTTTAATCAAGAGAAATGACTGTGACATCCATACATAGCTTCAAGTACTGAGCTCATACATGGTCGTTAAAACGGAGGAATAATATCAGGCGAGGAGCATGCTCTCTCTGACTACAATTGGCTTATTTGGATGCCAATAAATAAGTTGTAGGAGAGAACTAATGAATGGGTAGGTTGTAAGTTCGGGGAGATTATAAACATTTCACAAGAGAAATTAAGTTTCAGTCATCCCTGAGTAGAATGCTAGATCAGTTCCAGCAAACAGCCGCTTTAACATCTTTTTTATTACATCTCATAACACGTGCTATTTGGACGTTAAATTACAAATACTTTTCATGCTATATGATGCTCGTTATAGTTGATATCGCTTTATACGGGAGACGACTGTAGAGTGGTTGATTGCGGGAATCGATTTGGCACTCTATGTTGTTTATACAGTATATGTCTTGCATTGAAATCAATCACAATGTCATGGAGAATGGCTTCCAATTTCATTTTCTTGTTTTTAAAAGTTGAATATTGTTCCAAATGAGAATTTGTCACATAAATCACATCCTAACTTGAAAATCATACTTCGAACATACACTTGACTTAGGATACACTAAATGTGTCGATAAATCAAATCATATCGTTTATGAGTAATGATCATTCTATTTAGTCTAGTCTTGCAGCAATGTACCTGTATATTACATCGAAAACAGTAAAACTTCAGCACGTACAGTCTAGTCTAGCAACAATATAAGCAGGGACCACCTTCGACATAATATCGAAAAGTACAGTAAAGCATTTTCTCATGGAATTTCTGAAATCTCAACTTAATGAATACTTAGGTACTGTAACTTAAAAATGTTCTCTTTCCTTTGATGGGCAGGTGGAGAGGTAGAGTCCATGCGCGGCAACCGCACGCCAGTGGACGCTGAAGAAGAGCGCGGGGAGTTCACAGGTGGCAGCGACAACTCTCAGTTCACCAACCCCAGCCTCTTGCCTCCCGACTATTACCCTCCAGCGTACTCCAGCAGCTCGGGGGACCACTACGAGCCTCGCAGAGTCGGCAGCCGTCGCGTGCCTCCTTCGGTGTCGTCCTCAGACAACAATTCGGACACGACCTACGCTGAGAGCGCTGATATCAACTCCAGTCTTCGGGCTCGTATGCACGCCCTCGACACCGGTGAGCGACCGTTTGTTGTGCGAGCTCTAGTGATTGTGATTTGCTAGGCTCGACGTCTGGTTTTGTTCTAGTTCAGCTCCTCAGCGCTGCATTCGGAGCAAGTTTTAAGTTTGGACCCCCAGTAATGACCGTAAATGTATATAGTTTTATATGTATTTTGTTGAGATCATGTTGCTACTGAAGCAAGGTAATTTTTACTTTTTAAATCGTATTGCCTCGTCTTAAATTTTGATTCAAAGAGTCTTTCGAACTCCTGAATTCTTTATGGTCACTTCTTAAGATGTGATAGGAAAAGTTATTGTTCTAATGTTCTAAAGCCAGGGTGTTAAAAAATTTTCCACTAATTTCGAATAATTTCCAGTATTTTTATTTCAATTAAATTAATTCAACATTTCGGCGTTTAATACGTCGAAGCAAACTAACGCAAAAAAACGCTGAACTTAGTGTAAAAGTAACCATATTCTCCCCATGCTAGTCAAATAACATGTACCGTGGCAAATGATTTACACAATACCGTATCACGAAAAGTTAGCTTCTTTAATGAGTTCGTAATTTACAATGCTCCACGCTCATAATAACCGTAGAACAATGAAAGACATGAGCAAAGTGAAACTGATGGAATTTCACAGTTGTTTTAAATGATAATTGGCGGCAAAAAACGAACGATGACTGGTACGTACGTAAACCATTCATGTTTTTGTATGTACGTGTACATTTGTCTTTTTTTGGGACTTTCAGATTTGCGTCATAAATGTACTCGTAATATTCCCAATTCGCGTACTTAACAGTGAACTACTGTGCTTTGGATCAGTCTCGGCAAGTATGATACAAGTCTTTCGGTACATTTCGATTCCACTGTTTTATAGTGTAATCTAGGCGGGTCCCAGTTAATTTTTCAACAGCAGTATCAAAACATGAAGAACGAATAATCTCCCTTATCTGAAAAACAGAGATCTTTATCACCTATCCATAGGTGAATTTTACACAATTTAAGTAGACCCCAGTAACACGATATGTTAATTGCAATGCACTGTTATGTCCAATAACGAGTATTTTTGAGACAAGAACTGATGGTGCTTCTGGACTACTCCTGGTTTTACAACCTAGTTGGCGATGTAGATCCACCAACATAAGTAAAAGACGACACGAAATCAGACTAGATTTGCAAACCATTCAGTATTTGTCGTGGCAACCCAATTTAAAAAATTAAATTGTCGAGAGAAATTGCATTCATGCAACCGGTCCCCTGCACAGTTAAAGATTTCACCTTTTATTTTATGTTAGTATGAATAGGTAACTAGAAGAGGGCGCTAAGTTAATAGAAATATCTCTTTGGCTTACACCCAATGAGCTCTTTATGGGACAATTTCACGAAAAAACTGAACAGTGCCCACTAGTTTTTGAATGGGAATAGAAGTAAAACACTATTTTGATGCCCAGAAGTCATGCATACGTTCAAGAAAAACACATTTTTTCGGCCCGGACAAATTTTCATTGTAATGGGGCAACGTTGCTTAGACCAATCTCCGTTGATTTTACGAATATTGGGTCAAAAACTTATATAAGGGAGCAAGGTGATACATTTGTATGAAATGTAAATGCACAGCATCCCTGAAGGAGTGTTTAACACGTTCCATCATAAAGAAAACGCTCATTGAATTATGAATATTTCGATGGACCGGTGGTTAAAGCAATTCGTTGCGACAAGCAAGTAAACAACGCGAGGGAAAAGGAAGGAATAATGAGGAGGGCGATGAGAGGCGCTTGGAACGGCGCCCTAAAGGGCCGCGGGAAACGTCGGGGGTGACGGCGCATAAAGCGCAGCATTGTGCTGTACTCGCCGGCTCTGCTGCGGCTAAAGGCGGCGCGCTGGACCTGAGAACGATAAGTCCGAATAGTTTGTGAGCAGCGGAAATTTGATTAGAAATATATGGCAAAATTCTGTTGCCTTACGGCGGAGGAAGGCGGGCGAATGTGTGGTACATTTAGGGCAGGGCCGTCGCCTGGCTGTTGAAAGGGAAACAGAAATAGCTGTTTAGATAATCTGCCTACGACGCTAAAATACAAAAATAATTTTGTTAAATATTCGTTTTTTATTGGTTGGAAATACTCTGAGTTTGACGAAACTTTTTCTTTTATTGTTTTGAAATGGGAAGTGTTTGTTAACCACTTCGGGTGGATACGTCCACGACTAGAGGTGGAAAACTCAAATTCATGCATCCTGATGATAAAATCTTCCCGTTTCAATTAAATGCCTCATCCACCTCCTAAAAGTTTCTACTCTGCGAAACTCAACAACTTCAGCCAACAATTACTTACCCGTAATAATTAATTTAATTAACTAATGTAGACTAGTGATCTACGTCATCCATACTGTCATCTTAATTTCTTAACGAACTGCATTTCCATAGAATGAAGTTAGGTGCGGGTAGCTATAGGTTTTCATGCTACTAACCTAGTTCAGATATGGTCTCACAGAAGCCCTAAAATCTATGTTTTTATATTCATGCTAAGTTGTCTATGGGTGATCTGTCCCCAAACTCGCCCCATTGTATTATACTTTAAGATAAGAAATGTGACGGGTCGCTTGTAGTTTTGGTTCACTAAAAAATTGTCAACGACCCGTACCAAAATTTTCAACAGGTTATAAAGCGCTCAGCCCATCGAGAAATCGATGCTTGCTTGCAGCTCAAACTCGACATGTACGTAGAAAAAGTATTCAGAGGGATTAATAATTATCGTTGCAATACTTATTCGTTGCGTTTATTCAAGAAAGGATCACACATCATAAATGATTCGCAAAACATATATGATCTTCCACATGTTAGTTAATAAATGGTACGTTAGTTAATTTCCATTTTTTTTGTACGAGCAATCAGCTTCAACTTTCACTACGAGCTTTTTTTATTTGCTGCCCGTGTTGTTTTGCTGATGTGTTCTGTAGTCATGAGAGTTGAATGAGCATTGCATGAAGAGTTGTTCTCCATTTCTTTTAATGAAACACGAGTACATCGCTACATAGTTTTGAGACACTAGAGGCAGATTATTCACGTGTAAAATTAGTTATATCTGTGCATCACAAAATGACTCAAAAACTCAAGAATATTTCTACCGGTGAGTTTGTGAACCTTCTGTCTAATTTGGAAATAATGACTGAAGAGTTCATCATGAAACTAGGGAGCTATCCAATGAATTATACTACACTGTAGTCGTCCTCATAATAATAGTTATAGTTCATAACGTAAAAAATCCATAAAAAATAATGTAAAATCATCGAACAACTTTTTCTTCACAGCAACAGTGCAAATGAATTCCTTTCAAGCACACTCACTTCAATATTTCAAAAAGCTTTAATCCTGCCGAGATGCTTGAAAAAGTAAGCACAAAGTGCCTTCGGTTTTCAAACGATGTAGAAAAGGACGCGAAAGCCAGAAAAGGGCAGCTACAGTCTCCCTGCATTTGTCCGCATGCAGAAGGAGAATGAGCGATGAGGCTCCGGCTTTGAGCGGGCCGTGCATTTGCAATTGGCTGCTGGAGAGGAAAGTGTTTGAGCATCGTAAACTCAGTAGATGCGCTTCCTTGCTCCCAACTTTCCTGAGTGTTCAGGGATAAGTTATAGCGGTTCTTTTTTATCGAGTGGTCTTAAGATATATTTTTCACGTTCAGAACGACGGATATACTCTCTCCATGTCCGCAGAAGCAAAAGATTTTTATGTTTGATGCACGAAAAATGTATTTCAACGAAACACTATGCACCGCGAGCTACGCAAACCGAAGCCCCGAGGGCGCATGGGTAGCGTTCTGTTTCAAAGGCAACTGAACGCAGTCGCGCTGACGCTTCCTCTCGCACCAGCCCGACGCTGTTTCCAGGAATCCCCCAAGGGCTTCCAGCTGTAGTGCGCAATGAATACATGAAGGCATTTATGTCTCTGATTATTGTGGCGTTTTCGTGGATATAATTGTTTCAGAGAGCGTTCCGTTTGATTCGAGTTATTCCAAATTGTGTAACGAAAACAAAAGATCAACAGCATAGTATTGAGGTCTTAAAGTTCCCATCTTTTGTAGATTAATTGCTGAATATAAAAGTTTTAAGGCTTTCATGGCTACGAGCGGTAAGCTTTCAGAGCGCACCTTTTTTTGAAGATTCTTGGACCTTGAGTGTCTAACTTTTGATGTTCAAGTATAGGCATTTTTTTAATACTGGACGTATGCATACATACTTTTATTCACTGTTTGATATGAGTGTAGCCTTGAGCATATGATGCATTTCACCCCAAGAAACGCATTGATCCAGGCACGTCAGACAACTCTAGATTGTTCACCTCTATCGTGACATGGCATATTCCCCCTACCTTGGCTCAGAGCTGAAGAAGACGAAGCACATATCTTTGCAAACAAGCAGCAATGTACATCAAAGGTTCAACTCTCCTCGTACATTTTCTATTCAATTTAGTCTACATATGTATAGAATCCTCTCCAGAGAACTTTCTACATAGATTCACCTTTGTCAAGCCAGGCTCCCATGTTCACCTGTATCGCGTTAGACTCACCGTTGTGAAGTAAGGTTCGACTCCCAGGTGGCGTAACCTGAATTTTATGGAACTGCTTTCGTTGAACAAGGGAGCCTAGCCCTCACATTCCTCACATCACTCACGCACCATAGTTGGCATTGAAACCTCAACGATGTACTGCTTGCCAAATGTATGCCAACTATCTATAATTTAAGTCTTTGTCAACTCACTCTATGATTCACTCCTTCGCCGATTCAATGTTTTTGACGTCACAACATTGTTTTGCATCATATAACTCTTTGTTTGTTTTCTATCCATATGCATTTTCTAATTTCAAGGCTACTTTCACCACACAATGTTCACAATTCAGCCATTTATCTCTGTAAGCTTTTATCATGGAATAACCTCCACGTACTATCTCAATACTCCACCCACGTTAAAATTTACAGATTCGATCTGATATTCCATCGTTCGTCAACAGACTGAAAACGCTTATACCAAAACCTTGGCATTCGCTTGACTCGTTCTATAATTCATACGAGGAGCATTTCCCTTGAAATTTTTTTTAGCCTAGAATAGAATACGGTCATGCTATTGCCAACCAAAAAATCTAATAGTGTTTAAAATGATTTTAACTACTGTCCTATTTCCTCGACATCTGCACACATCACAGAAAAAAATGAGTTTGCGTGTTCATAGGAAATGATGGCAAGTTTAAACTCTGAAATCTCAGTCACCAATGTTTGATGTAGAAAACCTGGAATCACATTGTTTTTTAAGCACACCATAGTCCAGAATCCTTTTTTTATAATGTAAACTATTTTGAGGAACGTTGAAGACATTTCTATCTAATGTCTTGTACTTTATGGCAGGTTAAACTATGACTTGTAACGCTCAAGGCCAGTAATCCAGTCAAGTGGTGTAGTCTGTAGTTTTTCACTACAGAGCTTCATGTTTTGCATGACCAACACTGGACCAATCTTTCACTAAAAGAACTTGACCATCACGAGCTCTCCCTCAATCAATGAACATGCTGAGGGACCATGGCGACTAAACCTTGCATCAATAAAAAGTCTCATATTTTTATGAGACTTTTACCGGTCAAACTCCAGCGCATTTGTAGCACGATAACCTTGCTCGTGAATACTATAAAAATAGAAGTTTTTTCTCACACCTTCAATTTGTCCACTTGTCGAATTCCGTGTAATTCTAAACATTCTGGAAGAATCCAGGCCTGCAGACCTTGAATTTTGTACTCCCTAGTTTCCAATACTGCGCTTATTATCGACGATTTGATTGCGTCAATTTTTTGCCACAAATTTTTTTGCTCCGTAATAACTTTTATCAGTTGAATATACATGTAGGAAGAAGTGGAATTAATTAAAAAATTCATCGAAATTCCCCCATGAATGTACACGCGCTGAACTCGTACTTATCGTCCTTTGTTGGGTCAAAGGCGAACTGGAGAGCTTACGCAGACGTTGTCTTGTGGACTGCAGTACGAGTATGTAGTAGGTAGTGAAAGGTTTTTTCTTAGCATCATAGTATTAAAATAAACTGAAAACCTCTAAGTCCGGCATCGATGGAGCTAAGTTATTTTAGTGTACGTGAATCACCCCGATTCGTACTGTAACATAACCTCGACAGAGCAAGAACTACACCAATGATTTGTCTGAGAAAATATTCCTAAATCCAAGGCACCATATGTGCGTTCTGCTCTGACGCTCCACTAGCTTTCCTTGCACCATGCGATGAAACTTTTTCAAGAGCAACGATTTCGGCCGAGGTGTTGCATTTATTATTGACAATCTTGTCGTCATCGGAGAGCGTAGAAACTATTTGCAGTGTGAAATTGTACGGTAGACTTTATGCAGCCTACAGTTCAGGAATTAATCATCACCGTCATGCGTGCTCAAATTACACCCAGTAATGATCATTCTGCGTTGCAGAAACTTTACTCTCAATTGTGATGAATGAGACAAATCACTTGCTACATACTTCGGATCACCGCATTGATTAAGCGAAGCTTTGCGCTTACATGTGTAGTAGATATTTGTGAGTCGAATTATATCACAAAAAATTAAAACCTGCTGCTAATGTACGAACTAATGAGAAAAATTATTTTTTCAACGCACAATAAAAATTACTTACCACATGTTGTTGCGGTGAAAGTTTTGTAACCTCGCAGGTTTTATAAGAAAGAATGGAAAATTTCATTTGCTTCGAGACTGCGTTCCCAATTGAAGCCATAGCGAATACTAGAACAACGGAGAGCACTTTCGAGGCAGCGTAATTTGTTCGGTGCTCTTTACTGTCTTCGACGCAGAGAACGAACTGGAGACTGCATTACAGCGGAGTCGTCTTTTCGTCTGCAAGGCGGCACAGAGCCGAAGCAGCTGATTGAACTGCAGTGGCAAAAAATAGACGAAAACAAAGATCTCAGAGGCAAGTTTCGTGCAGCCGCTGAAATCTAGGAATTGGAGAGCCGATGTAAAGGGAAATCAATTACGGGACAGAGCCCGGGGCCCTGCCCGCCTTCGTTGTTCTTTACGATTTTGTTTACTTGCCGCCCAATGCGAGAAATTCTTTGTTTTGCTTCTTGAGTGGTGAACTCGAGCAAAAATCAGACCTAAGCTCTGGAGTGCGCCCAGAAGTTGGGCAAGAGAGGCGGAATATTGAGGTCGACTCTACGGCTCTGCATGCATGGTATTTTCTCCATATTTTTTCGGTCGGGCTGGCCGAGAGATTGAGAGCCAAGGTTAAACTGATAAATTGTTTTAGAGTAGTTTATCCTGCGAATGGTAGGCTTTTGTTTTAATATCCATGTATTTTTTATTGACGTTGTTGATGTTATTGTCGTTATTAACGAAAAATCTTATCAGTTATCTGGATATCAGTTGATACTTTATTAAATCCCAAGCTTCACAGTTATCGTACTCAATACTGCAGAAGCTTTAGAAGGGAAAGTAAATGTTCCGTTTAGCGGGTCCTGTGTGAGATGATAGGACAACACACTTGGTAATTTTATCAACATATATAGCACTAAATAAGCTTCATAACAAGTAATTCATTCATATAGACCAATGGAAAACATTCACAACCAGTGATTGTTTCATCAGATAAATTACATTTCAATCATATGGTATTCGAAAACAACCCAGTTGAGCTTCTATTGCCTTTCGTGGAGTTGGGTACGCCTACCGTTATCATAGTCTTTCTCCATGTAACTAGTTTATTTTTACTGAGCCTTGTTCTACGCTGAGATTTCAACTTCCACCGACAATCCGCTGGCATTCAAATATTTATGCATCGAACTGCTGCGTACTTGAATTCTCGGTTCCCAGGCCGACAATGGCACCTCCAATTCTGAACGAGAATTTCTGCTGCTCAAAATTGTCCATGTACCCTCCGCCAGATTTAGCGGTAACACCGCCAGACCCCGCCCCCCCGGAGGTACCCCCTCGCGGGCCCTCTCACCACCATCCTCTTCTCACCGCCCAGCGTAGAGCTGCCCAGCAGGCTGCAGCTGCTGCAGCTGTTTCTGCTTCTGCAGGTGAGAATCTATCATACATGTCTCACGTCCAGACGCACGACATTGGCATCACCTGGTTTTCCTTTCTGTACGATGTGGACAACTCGTTAAAAACAGCAAATTCTTCTATCTCAGCGTTGTGTTGAATAAATTTTTAAAGCCAAAGTGCATGGATGGGGCGATTGCTACGTAGTGTTATTACCCTGAGGAACTAAAGTAACCTGAATGAGCAAATTCAGTATGTATATATCTGGTAATGCAGGACGGTTAAACTGTTCCATATCGCAAGCACCAACAGCACAAGTTGTATTTTATCAAGAATTTGATGCAAAGATCTGATTGCACCTATTTCAGAAAACTTCATTCTTTAATCTTCACCGTGCCTTATGGTTACTGATTAGCTGTTACAATAACTGCAAAAATCACAGCAAATTGATATCGTGAGTGAATTTCTCCCTTTGTTCGTCAGTAAACAACACCCAAACAGGAGTGTATGCGTCGGAAAACCCCTATCTGTTTCAGACAACAGAGGCCACACAGAAAGCTCATTAAGTTGTCATTGTATAAACCGAGAATGATAAGCAACTGTTTATGAGTCTGCTGCTGATGAGTAACAGCAGTTTCAGCTGCTGCGTAAACGCAGCGTTAACTTGCCGCAGCACTGCGGGGCAGTCACATCTCATATCACAAACACTCCTCGAGGCCTTCGTTACATCATGCGAACCACTACTGTGCCAGTGATAGTTTAACGAATAGGCAGTTCCTAAAAATTGATCACTGAAAGTTATGTCCATTTCCCTACAATTTTTTCTGTCGAGTAACTACAATTCTCCTTGCCTTCTACGATGTCGTCGTTCATTTGCGTGAATCAAGTTTTTCTTCCGAGTTAACGTCGTTCACTCCACGCAACAGGTTCAAGCTGCCTAGTACTAACTACTCTCATTCGTAAAGCTTATGGGTCATTTCAGAACCAATGTGTCCGTACCCGTAATTATTTTCAAGCGAAATGCATAGACGATCGTTGAAGCCGTTGTTAGCTTATTGACCGCTGGACAAGGTTTTTTCAAAGCAGCAGAATGATCATCAAACTCGTCATCGTTGAAATTTTTTGAGCGAGTCTCGATCAGGAAAACGATATTATGTATTCCAGAATGCGAGCGCCGCGCTGCTCTGTTCCGATCTGAGTAAATGCATTACATATGAAGCCTTCATTTAGGTGGTCGTGTGCTATCGTAGATCATTTTCTGCGTCTGTTTTGAATGAAAACATAAATTCTCATGCAGTGTAAAAAATACACGAGTAATTATGCCCGTATGTCCAGACACACATCAGGACATTACTAGGGAGGGCATTAATTTTTACACGCACTGTGAATTGAGCTAAAGCTCAACTACGTTCTATCTGTGCACACAAAAGCAAAAAGGCTGAGTAGACCAAAGCTTCTTCTCGAAGAACTAAGAGATGCCACTCAGCTTCCAGTGTGAATGACGGACGAAAAATAATTCACTGTGCAAGCAAACTACTTCCTCCCAAAATGACCATACATTCTCATAAACTAGGCAAGACACCCAAGATGAGGCAAACAAATTTATAAATACATTAAAATATCTATAAAATTTATGTTATGCTGAAATATCACTTACATCGCCGAGCACAAGACCGTTCAAAAGATTTTAACAGATCATTACTTTTAATTGAATCAAAGTTTTATCTTATTCACCGTACACCTATGTTGCATCATTTGAGACCTAACATTAACTAGTAACTTTTAAGTTCTTAGAACTAAGTTGAAACATGGCTAGATTATGTCAAGAAAATTCCTCTTGAGAACGAGAAAACATGCATACAGCATTAAGTTTGGACAGAAACTGCAGCAACAAACAACAAAATTAACCAATGCGCGATGGTGGAGACTTCAGCCGAAATAAATCTGTGCCACCGCCACAACATGGCCACAACAAGTCCGCTGCGGTGCGATATCTGTGCAGGAAATTAAGAGGAATTAGGACTCTCTTGTTACATGGTCTGCTGTACTGCCGCGTCCATTGACGGTTGTCTTTGGTGGCTGTCTCAAAGATATTTTTCGCCAATTTTATGTAGAGAAATAACGAATCAAAAATTTTGAAAATTTGTCTTCGGGAATTACTTTAGTGCTTAGATTAAGGTTTTGCTAGGTGGACTTGTATTTTTAAAACGCACGCTGAAATTTATCGTAGGTAGAAATTTAACATTTGCTTGTCTGCGAGTTGACATGAGTTATGCATGTACTAACAGGCAAAGCCTCTGTAACTTCCTCTAGAGTTTTCATTGAAACTTGACAATTAAATTTGCAATTAATAGTTTACTGATATAAAATAGTCTTTTGTTTATTTGTAACGCATCTTATGCCTGCTAGTCGATGTACGAATCAAAGAATCTATTATGAGTTTCGATCGTCTTATTTCAAAAGCTGTTTTTATCACCCATAGTAAAATTAAAGAAATGGATTGTGATGACAGGAGAATTATTCATGCTTATACTTAGCAATACTAGAAGGATGTTCTGAATATTTTTGAGCGAATTCATCAGTAAACAAATGGAGAATGAAGGGGTGAAAACTTTTCCTGATGTAAGTGCCCTTCAAATTCTTTAAACGAATGAAGTTCATTAAGAACTGACACAACTGATGCAAGAAAGTCGATCATGCTCATTTCGACAAGAAAAGTAGCCAAAATTAATTTTTCTTCTGAACTCAACCAATGAACTAAATTTTTCGACCACCAAGAGAGGTCATTCAATTTTATCCCAACTGCTCTTAGCTGCAGAATTTGTCTTTTTCTCACCGGGCAAATGATATGAAGTCTAACATCGAAGTAATTTGGTATTTCTAAATCTCATTCATTTCAAATTTAATCAATCTGTAACATATGCAAAATTGAGATTGCTCACGTCAATCAAGATAAAATTGAATTCATATAATTGAAAACTTTATGTTCACTTGTGGCTTAAAATGATATTTAAAAAAATAGTTTCTCAAACTTACCAACACCTTTTATACATTCATAATGAAATTCAGGTACCGAATTTAATATGAAATATGTTGGAAAGCAAATTCACATTTATCATTTTTCCACTAAAAACCCTTGTTCCCAGTGACACCTTAATAAACCCGAAGGTGTTAGAGCATAGTCGTTAGAATGTAAAACATGTAAAACTAAAATAATTTTTGGGAAGCATCCGCTAGTACTATTATTAATACAAAACAGAAATAACTTCTGGAAAGCAATCACTGAAATACTGCCTTGTTCCATGATATTACAATAAAAATATGAACATGGATAACGAGCAAGCGGAGTGCAAAATATAATACTCTGTAAATCAGACATTGACCAACACGAAGCAGTAAATCAATCCTGTCTGAAAACTACGCTATCTCTCGACCTTGGCTGACCATTCCTTCATATGGAAGCTCACAGAGTGAAATTACCTCATTCAAGGCAATTAGGACTGTGCTTTTGATTAACATGGTAAATTTGTGCCCTTGGGAAGGAGGAGCGACGATGCTGTCGGGCATCGTGAATATGAACGGAGGCTCGAACGGGCAGCCCTCCCCTCAGTACCTGGACAACCCTGACGACAACTACCAGCAGCCTACCAACACAGTCTTCCTCTCTCACGGTAGGGTCATGGTTGTAGCATAAGGACACGGTAGGGTCATGGTTGTAGCATAAAGACACGGTAGGGTCATGGTTGTAGCATAAAGACACGGGAGGGTCGTGGTTGTAGCATAAAGACACGGTAAAGTCATGTTAGTACCACAACTTCCGTAGTAGCGGTTTATTGAGGATACTACCAGTGTCATCTGTTTTCGGCCATACGACAATAACCACAATAGCTGATCGTTAATGAGCGTCAATAAAACAGGCCAAGACTATTAAGATAGAATTCACTTTTATTAGCAGGAAATAATACGCAGTGGGTCAACTGTATTTAACATTGGACGTACAGTCAGCATCATAACTGTCTGTACATGACTTATTTTTTGAATGATGTTCAGCTTTGTTAGCCTGTTTGTAGTCTGTTTTTGCGTTAGTCATTCGTTAGCTCAGAAATAATGTTAAAAGTGAAAAAGCAGAAGCAAATATTTTACCATATCAGGACAATGCATCCAGAAATTTATTGTGTTTTGTTGGATAACGAAAAATATTTGGGCAAATGTTTTGTACGCTTGCGTTTGTACAATCAGCGCGCATGGAATTTTTTCATATAAAACCTCTGAGTGTATCATTAAAATCCTATACTGTCGATTTTCAAAATTCCTCAACTTTAATATACTGTCTTATGTCGTTTTTTTCGTATATTAAAAAAAAACAAGGAATATCTGGTTTTAAAGCTTCATGACAGCTTCTGTTTTGGAAATTGTTTCTTTCTGCAGTCAAACAGTACCATACACTTCCATCGCCGGCTTCGTAAAAATACGTTTCTCTACATTCGTTTCCATTTTTCCTCTACCAAAACTCTTCACTCAATTCCAACGGTTCGAAATAAATTTTTAGACTAACCGATTTTCCCTTTTTCTTCCCTCTGTCCTCCGATGTATTCCCCGGCTTGAGTTTCGATAGGATTGTTCTTCTTTCCGCCATCATTCACGACTCACCTGTCGCATTTTTTCCGGCTGACGCCTCTGTGAGCACATTATGAGACCCTTTGTATTCAGATTGGCTTTGTGGCGCTGCTCTTCTTCACAAGGGTTGGATAATGACATCGTAAGGTGTCTACTGGCGAACACAGCATTCCAAATTGGGGACCGAGTCCTGCGAGCCTCACAAGGTGACGTCGGTGGCACTCGGGACAAAAGTGAAGCGTCGGTGACGAAAACGCTGAGAGCACCGCCCAAGGAACTTTATTCCTCAACATGCTCCATATTTCTTGAGCAAGAAATGAGTTGTGAACTGATGAAGTGATAAAACAGTATTGGCGACTCGGCAAAACTCTATTTGAGCTGAAAGCTTTTATTGTTGATACGATGTAGGTATTCCGAAGTTCAGTTTATCTATGCTATGTTTACTGTGATATGGCTGTTAAAGTTTTTTAAAGTTTTAAAGTTAAAGTTAAAGTTTTTTTAAAGTATTAAGTTTTTACTGTGATATGGCTGCTAAAAGCCTCATAGATAGCAAGTTTTTCATTTACGTTGCCAATATTTAGCGCGCTGAAATACCTTCTTCCCAAAGTACGGACTGAAATCAATTTCTAAAATTTTTCGTCTAGTCTGTCTCACATACGTTGGTCCCGACCTTCAACTACACTGCAAGTATTCCCATAAGCCGCAGTAACACTTCGGCACACGCTACTCCGCAATTTAAGTTTCCCAGTGGCGCCAGACGTACGGCAGGCTTCGAAATTTTTGAAGGAACTTGCGCAATTTTTACACAGCACCGCACATTCTTTTCATCCATTTTATTATTTCACGTTAAGTCATTCTCAAGTGCAGTCGCCGTTCAATCTGTGGCCAGGAGCTGAAAGAAGGCCATTGTGTCGAAACTTCTTCAAGTTATTCTCGGTCCAAGTCCGACTATTGCGAGTAAAGGCCCAACAACTGCTTTCGTAAGTGCTCTCCTGGACCTTCGTTCGGAGCCGAATTTGTTCGCTCCCCCACTCTTGAAATAAATGAATGAAGTCCAAGTCTTCCTTTAAGAAATACGAGTCTTGAAAAACAAAAGAGCCTGGATCTACTCTTCATAGAAAAGGTCTTCTTCCTATACAAACGGGAAATTTATCGTATTAACAGACGATCAAATACTGAAGGAAATGACTGTGTGGGCATTCAAGCTTGCAAAGGGCGTGTATCTATTTGTGATAAATGACAATGTTGCTCATTCATTTAAATAACGTTTACAAATCTACTTTGTCTTTCTTCACTTATTCATGATATATTATGTAAATTTAATTGCAGTACCTCATACTTCAGGCTACCCATCCAAAAGTGGGCTAACGTTGTGCAGGATTCTCGCATATTTCTCATGATCCACCTTAAAACAGAGTATGGAAAAACTCCTATCCCGTGATTCACCCTTAAATTAATCAAAAAATAATGAGGGATAATCGGAATCTTCTCTGTTAGTACTTCGTTCAACGCGAGTATACTCTCCCGCAGCACGGGAACTGTTCTCACATAAATAGCCCTTTGAGATGGATAAAGAAACTCGGCGGACTCTATGGAAGGGCGGACGGGCACATCCAGCTGCAGCGCTGGCTCACACGCTCATGTTGGACCTGCCTGCATCGTGAGTCTCGAGGCTGCGTCGTATTAGCTGGATTTTGTGGGCCCTTCTCAAAACAGGGAATCTTCGTACATGTGAGCCCCTGACTGTTATTCAATTTCATTCAAATGTGTCTTCATAATTTCTTTACAGCTGATTACCTCGTGAACGGCACAAATGCGCGGTACGGGGGGTCTTTGGGGGGAGCCAAGAGTCCAGGGGGGTCAGCATTTTACGGTCCCCCGCCTGGACCAGAGTTCTCACCTACTTCCAAGCCCCAGCCAAGGTGTGTAGGCCTTCATGGTCACTTTAGCTCTGTAGATCTAGATTTTTGCTGACAAGCTTCCGCCAGCCTTAGAATGGACTGTGTTAACATGAAATTTCTTGGCATTGGTTACATGTTTACTTTGGTCGTATATCTGGAAACTGAATTTATACTTTTCAATTGACAGAATTTGCTTTCTTTTTTCATAAAAGATTTTTTCAGTTGTACTATTTTAGGAAGTTTTTTCCCCGGAGGCATTGTATTACTGTTTGTAGGAGAATCATAAAGCAAAGTCAAGACGAACGTAAGGGATTTTGTAGTTCGAGCACAATTCTGCCTTCAAGTTCTTCGTATATCTAATATCATAAAACTCGAAATTGATGTGCAACCAACTAAATTATGTTCATCATAGCAGAAGCTCTTTTCACGACGCGTAGATAATAGTGTTTCGACTGACAATTAGATTTTACTATGGACTCGTGAATCACCAAGAACACATTTTACTTTCTGTTGGAAATAAATTTATATTAGACAAGGGGTGATACTGCTGCTTTAGAGAGCATTTCCTTTAGCAAGACACACGCGTACCTATCGCACTTGTTTCTGCATCAGAGATTATTTGTACGATTTACTGCGACAGACTGTCGTAGCATTGAAAGCTCCATAAATTCTCACATTATTCATTAAATGAATAACTAGCACGTAGAACCTTTCTGAGAACTTCAATCAGATTTTATGTGTCGTTTGGTCGAAATGATGATGAAATACCGCAAATAAAGTATGAAAAGACTAGTACATTCCATGTAATTATTTTTTTTGACGATATTCATCATGTCTGAAAAACTCCATTGTGAGTTGCTGCGGCGTAAGATCATGAGAGCGGCTCATAATAAGTTCCAACAGTGGCCCGCTGCCGGCTAATCGTCCATTCATAGCATTAGCATGTTTCTCAGCGTTGAAATATTCTGGGCCCTCATACCGGCAATATTTTCTTCTTGAGGAATGAGGGTTGGTCGTGGCGAGGCATTTGCGAGCCTGGGGATGCTCGTGCATAATAAATCCCGCAATCTGCCTGCACTGCGGCCCTGCTCTCAAATTAACCGTTTTTTCTTCAGAATTTGAAGGAGTCTTTTGTGGTGCGAGCCAGCGACTTCCTGTACTTCTTTTGGCGCGTCTCAAATGCGGCTGCTTTGCGAAACTCGAGGAGCACCCGTAGCTTGTAGCAAAGTTTTCTGCCCTGTTGAGCAAATGTGATGAAAAGCTGCAAAATTGAAGCTTTTTTTCAACCGCGCAAGCTAACTTAGATGATTATCCTCAGCCTCGTCAAAACAACCCACCCAACTTGAGCCCTGTAGAATTGCGCTGTTGCTCTTACAGTGGAAGTAGTAGGAGCGATTTTTAATATTCTTTCTACGATGCAGCGGCCCCTGCCGGGACATTGAAATACAAACAACCTAATGTGAGCCAGCGTTATGGTATTCATTTCAAGAAACTTTCATGATGGTTCCTTTATTCTATTCTGGCCAAATTAAAAAAAATTGCTTGAAAATGTTTCTGTCTCTCTTAGTAAATGACAAACAGAATAGTCTTTGAATTATGCGCACTTGGAACGACGTTGTAAGCTTGTATTTTCATATTCGCTTTATAGTCATGGAGACTCATAAAGGAACAAGCACATAATAAATCACGTATACAGCACCATTTTACTGTGTTCTCTCACATTTGGGGCATGTGGAATAAAGCACACGCACTGCGACAAACCTGTTTATTGACGCTTCTAGGTACGCTAAGATTTGCTTGTGTACACTTATAGTACGGTACATGTGTACGCCATTAATACTTGTGCACAGGGAAAAAGCAGCTCTTATTTGCCCTGAGGGCCCTTTCGTGTGCGCATACGTTTACTACAGCACGCAGGTGTACTACAGCATACCTCCTGGACACCTTGGGAGTGGTTCTGGCCTTCTTGCCCAAGCCATACTCTTTTGCACCTGCGCCGCGTACAGCACTTGAGTTCTCACGTCAGAGAGCTGCTATAATACGATTCCCTCTACAGTTTAATTATAGCCTTCTACAGTTTGATGTCAGGCGAATACAGTGCACTATCAGATTTGTTACTTCTTCATGATTTGTGTTCCCTACTTCTGAGGAAGAAGATTTATTAAAGGCAAATGAATTTAGGATCCCGTTAAACGCTCTATCTTCGTGTTTTCGCTTCGAATAAATGTACTTGTAAATTACATTGCGCAATTATATCGATATTTTAATTCACCGGATTCCAGTAAATCTCATTTGGCTCTTATTTTTTGGTCAAAAAGTTTCATGAAAAAAGTGACACGAAATACTTCAAAGTATGCCTAACATCCAAGTTACGTTGTCACTTTTTTCTCTGTTTGTAATAAAAATACATTTTTAACATTTCCAAATTAACTATTAGATTAAAATGAGTTCTGGCTCACATAAAAATAATTCTTGGTCTGTTATTTCGCACTGAAACAACAGCGGTAGCGCGCGTTCAGTCATAGTTGCAGAGAGCCCAGTGAACGTTGTTATCAGCACGCTTTTCTACATCCATTCCGAAAGAATGTTGTTCATACCCAACAGATTCGTTGATTAGTTCCTAAGCACTCAAAACACGTTCCTTTTAAATTGATGAATTCCTCACAGTTTCTCAAAAGAAGTCAATCTTAGTCGTCATTCTTCAAACTCAAATCGGTCAAAATCTTTTATAGTGTATTTAACCGTCATTTCCGCAGTTTTTAGGGCAACAGAGGTTTTGTCTTTCCTTTTCTCTTTCTAACTCTGTACAAAACAAGGTAAAATTTTCATGAGCGGTATTTAAGATTTGAAGTTTTTTGAACGTTTTTTCCGATATAGGTGTTCTTCGGAGTCATTTCTCGATGATTTCATTAAAAAAGAATTATGCGGAAACGCTTCAAGTGAGTTGTTACGGCCTCACTCATTAGCGTGTCTCTCCCTGAGAGCCAATACTGCTCTTATTAGACGGCATTTGAAGAGTTCTTAGAGGAGCAATTTGGTGTTATTGCGATGCCGAGCCTCTCTGCTCTAGGTCGAGGAATGCCGCTGGACGCAATAACGACCCAAATTTAACGAGCATTTGAAAGGGTAATTTAAATACTAAGAGCCAGATCCGTAGACTATAATGACAGAGTGCTAAGTTATTGTTGAATACATGGGGCAGGGGTATTGGGCACCGTAATTTTATGTAAATTTACATGTATTGTGCACCTACCTATTTAAGAATAGTTCAATATGTTTCTTTTTGTGTGATCTTTCCCGCCGATAGAAGTCAAGGCTTCACAAATTGGGATGCATCGCTGGCAAATTAGGTCTCTTTCCTTGGTGAACTTGAACACGTAAAGGAATATTCCCTTATATCAATACTCTCAAAATAAAAGTATACCGCAAGCAAGAGTTTTTTGGTTAGTTATGAAATTGTAAGTCATTATGTGTTAATCATAAGGGCTGAGTTTGATTCAATACAGACGTATCATATTTTACGGGCATTCAGCATTCAAGTTTCCATTATTGTGTCTTCTTGTTATCTCTCTGTTAGTGTTTGGGGAGCTCGAGTTCTTATGATTTGCCAGGCACCTTCATTCGCTGGAAAATAATGCTTATTTATTGCTTGAAATAGCTTCTTATGAAAGGTCTGTTCAAATGAGAACTAGACTTAAATCATGCATACTTTACGGTCAAAATTATCTTAATATCTTATCTTAATGTTTACTTCAAAGTAAGTTATAACAGTCTTGCCATAGTCGGAATGCACCGCGGAGGTATATTCAGAGATTTCTCGTATGATATTTTTATGACATATAATTTCGTCTATATTTTGACAATTACTTTTTTATAAACGTGTTAATTTCGCTAAGAGGAAGGAAAAATGTCTTTCAATGCTAATTCTGGAAAGTGTGGAAAATGCGAAGCGATGAATGTTTTAACGGAGACCAGCATCAGGCAAACAGACAGAGACGAGTGACGAGGCGCGTTGTCGTGATGTGGTACCCAGCTCTTGCTTCAGCGCAACTCGGTCCTCTTCCGTCTCCCACTTCCCTTTTAACTTTCTAATACTTCAATACAGAGCATCCCGTCCACAGTCAGACGTGGCGGCACGAATTCACTACTTACCATTTTGCGACAGTTAAAGAACACGATAAGCGTTGACTTCTATTTGATTACCTTACGCGTATTTTTACGGTTGCTGCAACTGCCTTTGTTCTTGAAATGGGCTAATGCAGTCCCTCTCAAAAGCCTGTTGGAGCAAATGTCCAGGCTATGTAACGTCTTTTCTAATCTTACTGTAAAATTTCACTCAAGTTGTTCCATGAAATCTGACATCTTCACATGAGAGAAGTGTTGACGGTGCGTGTCATTTTCAAATCACCAGAGAGGTAACCGACGAGAACGCCATGAAACTCGTCGGGGCGCCATGCACGGAAAGTTGTGTCTCGTTGGCACGAATTGCTGGAGCTCGATTTGTGCAATGCTTGGGGCGCAGTAACAAAATTCCGGCCTTTATTTTTACAGACCTCGTTAATCATTTCTTTAAGGTTATTGGGGACCTTGAGCTCGAATAAGGGCATAGGGAGTCCTGGAGGCGGAGCACTGCCTTCCCTGACATCCCTGCCTGTAGTGCGGAACACTCTGGGGTCTCGGGGCACCTCGTTTTCTGGGAGAGGCCTCGCTCTGGGCAAGTCGTGGCCCCGACAGTGCAGCTGGCGCTCAGCAACCATCGTCCTGGGCGTGCTGTGCTGCGTCCTGGCAGCTCTACTCGCCTACTTTGCAAGTGAGGCTAAATTTTTATCTCCCCTGAATTGATCAAACGTGTGTCCCTGACAGAGACAATCTCACCCTCAACATCGAGGTTTGTAATCTATTCGTTTCAGTGAATGCGACGATAGTTCGAATTACTGCTTTGAGGGATATTTTGAAAGAATTTCGAAACGTTTTCATTCTTCCGGGTGACCTAACTTGGAACAGTAAAACTCTTTGCTTTTGAAAGTTTGAAATGGTTTTCAAAATGCGGTTTAGATTCTTTACTCGCAAACTGCATCTTATGATCACTAAATGGCAACCTTGTATTTTAAAATACTGTTTTCTCATTCATAGTTTGGTCTTTGCACACCCGTATAATTAAAATTTTAATTCCAAATTAGCAGTGTGTATTTTTTCGTGAACAAATTCTACTTTAAATGTCCTAATCCTGTTTTGAAAAGGATCTTTGTTCCTCATCTTGCTGTACGATTAGATTGACATTCATTAAAAGCTGTTGAATATCGATAAGGACCGTTGAGTAGGGAATTCTTCCGAGTGGCAGAGCATTCTCTTTAATCAGTTTTTACTTCACCGTCGTCTTTTTAACAGTTTGGCTCCGACGGTTTCATCCCATCAAAAGTATAAATGCAACATCAATATTGCAGCGAAGTGAAGTCCTTTTCCTGGTTTCGGAGTGTGTTTAGCTCGTGAGTCTGTGGCTGAAGGCTGCTGTGGTGTTCGAGCAGCTGCCGCTTTGCTCTCAAGCTGGGCATGCGCTGATTGGTTACTCGCGTGATACAGGAGAACGTGCTGTATATGCGTATACGAGCATAATACCGTTTTTGGACCCATACGAGTGCAGCACATTCCCTTGGTAAAGGAGTAGACTTTCTCAAATTTGAGCCAAATATGAGGTAAAAGCATTTTTTCGAGTCCCTGTACTCGCCCAAAGGATAGATCCTAGTTTTGAAATACTACTGAAGTTACGAAGTTTTCAAGCTCTGAATTTAATATATGGCTTATTATTATTAAGCATCGCAGTGCCCCACGACTCAAGTAAAGGTCATCACTCCAGCAGACTCTTAGCAACATACGTCAGAGCGTCACGCCTCGCCTATTTAATACAGACACACATGAACAGAAACTTTTGCTAAATCCAAAAAAAATAAAAATCGAACAAAAAATTCATTCACAGCAATTGAACTAATAATACATGCCTTTTGACAACAATAATCGAAATTATCATTGTTTGAAAATTACGTTCAGTAGATGGCATCTTCCTCTACGTGTACATTCTTCCTATTTACTCTGGATGTCCATCATTGATTGCTGCAGCATCTCAGGTGAGATTCTACGAATTTTGATTTGAATTCCTTGTTTAAATTCATCCAGTGTTTTTAGCCGAGTCTTGCAGACCCGGCTCTTAAGATAGCAAACAAAGAATTCAAAAGGAAATTTGAAGAATCCCAGCAGAGATGTTGTAGCAATCATGAGGAGCCCTCAGAGAAGGTAGGAAGAATGCATATGTAGAGGACGATGCCATCTACAGGGCATAGTTTTCAAACGTTGAAATTTAGATTACTGTATTTTGAAAAACAAGTTGTGGTGGTTGAATTGCTGCCAATAAAAAATTTTGCTAGATTTTTCTACGTTCAATGGGTTTTTCAAAAGTTCTCGTTTTCCTGTGTCATACTACATTTCATTCTTTGCTTCTATGCAGCGACCTAAAATTTGCCTTCAACACCACACGCAATTAATTTCAGAATATTGACCATTTTCTTTGAGCTCTCCAAACTTAGGATGGCAGTGATATGTAAGAATAAGAATTGAAGACAACATGTCGAAAACAAAAGAGTGAAACAACTCGCAAATCCATAATAGGAAATTGAAACTTTGAAAAGGAATCCATATACGAATACATAGCTTAGCGGTTCATTGAGAGACATCTTCTGGAAATAAGAATCCGGAAGAAGTCTCTCAATGAACCGCTAACCGTGAATCCTGGACGTCCCCTATTTCAACAGTTAATATGTACGCAGTTGTTGCATGCTTGGTTGTGTGGTCCGTCTCTCCGTCACGCTCTTAAGGATTTATATCCGAGAAAATTCCCTTGTGCCCATTCCTAAAGTTATAGCGAGACTGTTAGATAAAGCAGTCCGTATTAGTGATGCTGAAAATAGCATTATTTCATGTCAGAGTTACTATAAATGAGAGGTCATCTCGAGAATTTTACATCATTTGTCCCGTTATCTTTGGCGGGGCGCGTCTACTAGCCGTATAGAACATACATATAAAAAAGTTCATAAAAATTTCGGAATATTTGAAGCAGTTTGCAAAACCTGAACAAAAATACCGTTACTAAGGAGCTTTGATTGGTGCACAGCGACAGCATCTCTTTCGAGCTCTGCGAAGAGCTGCCTGGTGGTGGAGGACGCGGCGCAGGTGATTGCGGCCCATGCTGACTCCGGCCCCAGCCTCTCCACCCGGGCCCCACCCAGACTACAGGGTGAGTACACGACCTAACTAAAGGGTGAGTACACGACCTAACTAAAGGATGAGTACACAACCTAACTAAAGGGTGAGTACACAACCTAACTCAAGGGTGAGTACTCAACCTAACTGAAGGGTGAGTATATTTTACAAAAGAGTAAAGCTCCCTACATTGGTCGAAAGGTTGTTAAATTTGTCCTCATCCAGACCCAACAACGCATCCATCAGCAGACGAGAGCCTGGCTCAGGTAACTCAGGGCCACAGCCTCAACGGAGCAGTGCAAGTCTGAATAGGACAATTACTGCCCACGTACACGGACATTTTTGTTCCTCTAAGTTTGGTGGTATACTTTGAAGAGAAATTTTCAGTCATATTAAAAAATTGTAAAAACTGTATTGTGTTTTTTCATGCTATTTGGAGTCAATTTTCTCTCTTACTGTTTATGGAAAAGTGCGTGAATCTTTTACTTTTAACATTATAAATATATTGAAGTATTATTATTATTACGTATTGTCCTAGCAGTTTTTAAAGTTGCAGTGTACTGCTGGAGAAATTGAAGTAGTTATGATTTTATGTAACAGTCTAATTGACTTCTAAATTTCAGCATGTCTTCACTACACTATTTTTTTCATTTTCTTTGATTTGACTGTAGCAAATATAACCCAACACAGGTCCTTAAACTAACTCGCTAATAACCTAAGAGCTTATCATATTTGCTTGAAACTTCGGGTGTTCATAAAAATCTTTTATATTTCAGAAGTCATAATTAAGAAGTGAGCTCAATCTGTTGGTATCACATCAACTTATTTCCTAATCTAGCATATTTCCATGAGATCCTTTTCAAATTCAAAGGAAGAATACCACCTAAAAATATTCAAAGTTCGTTTTTAACGTCTTGAGCTGCCTATTTCGTACTTGTCTGAACACTTGAGGTCATGACTAAATATTACCTTTTCTGCACATCAATTTATGGAAGTAATTTGGTTTAAATAATAGGGACTGCTGGCTCCTGCAAAACCACAACTTGCATCATAGTTAGAAAAGAATGAACAATGGGCTCTTGCGACCACATGCGTACCGAATTTTCCACGTGCCAAAAATTACTCACAAAAATAAGTGTCGAATGACACTATAAATAAGAGTGTTTGGTCTGCACGATAACGGTAAATTGGTTTCAGCTTTTGAGGTTTGAGATAGCACAGAGTCATCCTAGGCAGTCACGGGACCATCACCTGGCTGTTTGTGAGACGAGAGCTGCACTGATACTCATGATACTCATCCTGTCCTATGACGGAAGAGCGGACCTGAATCACTGAAGCTGCCCTTTACCTGCAGCTCCCTAGTGTTTTATTCACTTTTATATAAATTTGGAGTATTTAAATACTACGTCTTTTATTACTGTTTCTCGAGTCAGTTTTACTGTTACTTTTACAGTACTTACAGAAAAAGAAAGGGGATTTTCAAGTTTTTGGGATTAGGAAAAAATAGCTTTATCCCGCACCACACTTGAAAATGGATTTCGTTGCCATCTTCGACTTTTTCAACAAATAGATGATAAACTTTCAACCAGAAACTGTTTTCAGACTTTTTTCCTGCAAGTCTGAGCACAGCCTGGTGTAATTGATGATTCGAACGTTTTTTAGTGCTGTTAAAGTAGAGAACAAGTGAAACTTATTCGCTTAAAATTTTATTAACTCGTTGAATTTATTCTCTTTGAAGAATTTTACTAAACTCCCTTTTTGACGAATTTTGAACCTATTACGGAAAGTACTGATTTTTTGATCCTTAATTCAATAAACTAAACCTACGATTCATGCGACAAGAGTGAGATCGATAATGAATCACTCATCTGATTTGCTGTTGGTTCTGTTACTTTAAAACAACTGTTGTTTCGCACGGAGCTTCTGCGACTGAGAGTAAGTTGCTTCGGCTGTCAAGTTTGAGAGAAACCTCGAGTCTTCAGCGTGCTCAGCCCAGAGTTGAGCTGACAGTTAACAACTTCTGCCTTGAAGAGCAGTCTTTCGAAACTGGCCTGTGCTGGAACAGCATTAGTTTTTCTTTCTTTCTTTCTCTCTTTCTGAAGAGCCACCGATGTAAAAGAATTAGTGAAGACGTCAAAGCACTGACCGTCTTTCAGAGGCTCCTCAAAATGTGATGTTTTCGAGGGTGGGGCCATACTTTTATGACACTAAAATGGCTCAGGTGAGCATTTCATACGTCAACGCTTCATCCTTGAATGGATCCGTGAAATTAAAGAGGAAGCGTTTACGGCCAATAAACCATAAAAAGTTTAACTTTAATAATTACGCAGGTTTAGGATGCAAAATTCATTACCATAATAACTGGCTCTTGCTTAAAGTCCAGACCTAAAAGTCTGCGTTCGATACCCTCACTGTCTTAACTTAAAACACGATATGAAAAGTCAACAATTATTTCCCTGAAGAACGAATGATCCTTGCCAACGTTGCCACTTAACAAATAATGAATCCAAGTATAGTATTCTGTTCGACAAAATGAATGGAGAAAACGTAACTATACGTCACTAGAAAAGTAGTTTTCAAGTTTTCGCACGTCGTAGACCATTCTGTGTCGCAGAAGTCTACTCGATCAACACTCGTTTAGTTGGGCTACATCGGTTCAGATTTTTTTGTGGTTAATATCTCGCGCTGTTCCATGAATTGTGGCCCCACAGCTGCTGAGTGCTAACCAAAATGAACCAATAATATATGCGAAAAACTCACGTTTATAGTACCGTCATCAATTGCATGAATAATTAGGTACGATGTAAGCAATTTTTCCTATCCATGCTCATCAATCCATCTAAAAAAAATTCAAATTCTGTAAAGGTGCTATTTTAAAATGCATGTTCAACTCTTTGAGTATATTTTCATACATTGCTTTCAATTATTAGTGTTATGAAGATCTAATGCATCGATGAAAAACGGGCTCAAAACGCCGTCTTGCTGATTGTGTCGTAGAATATTTGTAAGTTTATCGCCGTTCGCATTTCTTGCTTTTTTCGAGGTAAATCCTTTTCACGGCCCCGGTTGGCCGTACGTTGCTGGCGGCGAAGCAGGGGCTCGAAAACACGTTTCTTGTACATATTAATGCCTTAATTAGATTTTCTTCCGTTCGGCTCCCCACTGCTGGGTGCCGTTTAATTCCTTAGACTTTACTACGGCAGGAAATTTGCATTAGGTCTTAACTGGAGCGCTATGGCCTTTATTAAGAACTTTAGTGGCGATGCTAGCGCTTTATTGCCAGATTTCGTGAGTGCTACGATGCCGATGGCGATCCCAAGATCTACAAAAAGTCACTAAAATAGTCCTTCTTTGAATATTTTATGCCTGATTTCATTGTAACAACCAATCTTTTCTTATGATAATTGGCAAATGATGGTGCTTGTCCTCGATTGAAATAATTTAAAGCCACCGAAATATGAATTTATGTACAATAGATAACAAAACCGAGGGAGTGGACGAAGAAGGATCTCATTTTGCGACGCATGAATAGCTTCGGTGTGCGGTAATTTAAATTAGTTTTTTCAAGAAGCTGGTAGAACTTACTGAACCATTGATTTATAAAGTATTATCACTAACTTTCAAGAATTCGTAATACCCAATATAATCCTCAACTCCAATGAACGAATAGGAAAAACTTAATAATCAGAATCAACAGTAAATTTGCAATGCATGGATAATATATGAAGAACTTTGAGAATTAGCATCGTAAACTTTTAGAGTTCTTGTCCAAGGTCAACACTTGCTACGATGCCCTGAGTGAGGGCTCATGGAGCGCTCGGCAACGCTCGTAAATGTCTCATTAAGCGGCGATTGGAAGGACAAGAGGCAGGATCAAGAGGACTTCACCGGCGGCGCGCTGTCGATTGAACAGAAGAGAGCCCGAGTCCTTTAGCGCAGTACGTCAATTAAGTTCGGAGCCCAGTCGCTCCCCCGAACATGATTGAGCCTCGAGGAAGTGATGCGGCTGAACTAATTTACAAGAAAATTGAATGACGCTGTGTATTCACTGGAAACAGTATTTACTGCTTCAGACAACCAATTCCCAAACGCGTTGGTGCGGCGTATAAATAGCAGGAAATATTCGAATCCAGGGCGTGGCGAGCTTGGTCCTCACAGCCCCTCTCGCCAGCTCCGCATGCAGCCGCGGCGGAATTTTTAGTTTCTTTGCATAACCGAACTTACGGCAGGGCGTAAGCAAAACTCAAGTTTTCGTATTTTACTGGAAAATAACTGTAAATGAATAGATTTCACCGCCCATTTTTCTTTACTCATCGAGAAAGGAACATACCAGAAGTCTGATAACGCTTGGTGATTGATTTGAATGTCATACAGAATGATGTTATTTTTAAATTTTCACTCATTTCAATAAATTAGAAACGGTTAACTAAACAAAACATTTCGTTATATTAACCCTTCGTGCTCGTAAAATTTCTTGGATGAACGCAATATTTCTTTCAATTATGCATAAAATTTCTATTCAATGTACTCTTTCCCATTGAAAATTGGACTTACAGTGAATCTTCAGGATTTTAACATCAGGAACAAGAGACGTTCTGGACGTTCAGATAAGCCACTCTCCAATTCCTGAGCAGCATTTACTTGTGGTCTACTTATACGAATTTCAATGTTAAATAAACAATACAAAAATTTAAGTACCGCTTTCTTTTCTATTTTCAATTACTGAACGGAGTGTTCACCGTGCAGCTATCCCTTTGCGACTCATGTCAAATCTGAATTTTAGTCAGCACACTCAATTTATTCAATAGTATCAATGGGAACGACGTGTTAATAAAACTCAGTCAGTGTTTATTTGGAGCACTTTCAACATTTGCCGAGCATTTCAATTGTGTTGAAAAAGTACGTCAGATTTCCAAAACTCTCGATTGTGAAAGTCTTATATCGTAACCATTAATGACAGTCAATACCTGACTCGTCTCTCCTAAACGAGTAAACGACCGAGCAATAACGCCGTCGCAACGCTCGCACTCGGCTTGGCGCTAAGCATTCAACGATCGCACGCTAGAATGTACGCGCCTGTTCTTCATTCCCCATAGCGCTATCTGTCAAGGAGCTCAGAAGCGATACCCTCCAATTCTTGACGCGCGAAGACCGTGCCATATGACCTGTAAACTTTATCTGCTCAGCACCATCCATCAGAAACCCAGAAAAAAGTCCGTGGAGCAAAAACCTTCTTGCCTTTGGGCGAGTGACGGCGCCGCTGCACTTCTTGGCTAAAGAGGCAGTGAGTGCAGAGTGATTTAGAGCCCTGAGCAACAAGTGCCGGAACTGCCGCTGCAGTGGTGTATGCTCTCACAATTGGCCCATTTCTACAGTGGTGCTTTCTTTGTAGAGGCGACGGCCTGCTCTTCGCTGTGGATGAGAACACTCAAACTAATGCGCTGTCCTCCGCACTCTCCACGGACACGTGACCGCGCGATGAGGGGATGAAAATGTGGCACACGTTCAAATGAGCTCCTTTGAAAAGTCTGTTCATCAGAACATGTATTTTTAATCAGAAAATTACTATCTTGAGCAACAGGAACTAGAAGTGAAAGATCTTAATAACCGGTATACTGTTTGTTACTCCAAATGAGACTTGCCTAAATTTAAGACGAACTAAGATATTACTGAACTTATTCTGTGTGAAATTAAATGAGTGTACATGTTACTCAAGCTATTTTATTTGAATCATAAAAGAGTAATTCCTTCGATTCAATATTGTAAAATAGTTCAAAGGAGGAGTTCAGCTTGGCTCATACTTCATATCTGCGTATACCTGATCATTCTATATAGCCATCGTTTTCAATTATTTTCCCGACTTAGCAGCACATGAGAATATCAAAAGGCATTAAATAATATTTTAATGTTCTCAAACGCATTTAGAGAAGGCAAATTTATTTTGTATAGCCATATTATTGAAACTTGACCGCTAAGCTCGTTAAACCGTTTAAGAAAATCGATCTTTGCAATTCATGATAGGGGATTACAATGCCCCAGCTGCGTTGAATGCAACGAGAGGCATGTTTCTATGCAACATTTGAGGCACCAATGCTCTAATTGTGAGTTAGAGAAACAAACCCAGAGTCTGAAGCGACTTGTAACAGTCACTCAACGCATTCATCGAGGAGAATGTATGAATTAAAGAGCCTACAAAATATCGTCAAATTGTATGGATTTGAAGATTAAAGATGAGGAGAATCCATCCTGTAAGCTGAGGAACTTTGAGGGGAGTTTGATGACCAGCTCTGTGATGACCAGCTCTGTGATGACCAGCTCTGTGGTGACCAGCTCTGTGGTGACCAGCTCTGTGGTGACCAGCTCTGTGGTGACCAACTCTGTGATGATAAGCTCTTACATGACGAGCTCTGTAATAACAAGCTCTGTGATGATAAGCTCTGTAACAATGAGCTCCGTGATAGCAAGCTCTGTGATTAGTAGCTCTGTGATCATGAGATATTTGATTACTTTCTCTGAGATTTCGAGCTCTGTGATGACGAGCTCTGTGCGGTATCATTTGGAAAATATCATGCAGAATCAGCCGACGGCACCCCCAACTTGCTCCATCTGACTGCCATTTGTCCCTTATCTTGCATGATCATTAACATGGTTAGCTCTCATCAACACTAATGTTGAATCTGACGTATGACAATTCTTTTTACCGCAGTTGATGGAGTTTTCCACTACTGAAACAAAAAAGGGGAAGTGATCAGGAGATAAAAAAGAAACCATAGATAATTGTGGTAATTGTACTCACGATTGACTTTCTTAAAATGTAAGATTTTATCATTTCTTCTTTGCATGTAAAATTTAAAAATATTACGTTTGGAATGAGCTGATACTTTCAACCTTAGTTTAAACAGAACAGCCAGAACTTTTGCTACTTCCTTAATTTCAAGACTTGATTTAGATTTATGCTCAAAACATAAATTTCATGCTGACCGTAAGAATGCTGACTCTAAGAATGCTGGCCCTAAGAATAATGACCCTACGAATGCTGACCGTAAAAATGCTGACCCTAAGAATGCTGACCGTAAAAATGCTAACCCTAAGAATGCTGACCGTAAGAATGCTGACCCTAAGAATGCTGACCGTAAGAATGCTGGCCCTAAGAATGATGCCCCAAAGAATGCTGAACATAAGAATTATATTTTCATGATAGTCTCAGTCAAATCTCACCTGAATTGTCAGGACTACTTACATAAAAATCTCCAATATCACAAATTTTGGCTTTAAAGCGAATCTCATCAGCGTAAGCTGGCACTCAGTGCTGCTCTGTCCAGCCTTTGCTTAGCATAAATACAACTCCATGTCCAGCCCTGGCTTTTTAGTTCATCGATTGGCGATTCTTTGTTGAATCATCGATTTGTAATGAGATCCGTAACACCCGCAGAATGTTCTCTGTTGTGAATGATTTGTTATGTGTTTTACCTAAGTCTTCAACTATGAAGACTAAATTGTTGGACTGTGTTTTCTGGATCAATGTAAAGCAGGAAATCTCACATGCTTATCTTGTAGCGGTAGAATGAAATTTTAAAGTTGGTGAGCTGCTCTCAGTCAAATAGGTGTTGAGAAATTTTTAAGAGTAGTGTTGCATTAAATTTGTGTCTACGAACATGAAACTGAACGATCAAAGATCAGCTCGAAATTAAACGATGATTAGAGAAACATCATAAAGCCCATCATGGTCCATCGAGGAAATGTTCGTGAGTAATCTGTTTTATCAAAGCATTCTTCAATTGTGGACTACTACTTGATTGTTTTCATTGCTTAAAGTAAAAAATTACTAAGTAATTTCTAGTAACTCCACAGTATCCTAACTTCTCCTTTGTTTATTCGCCGTTTAATTATTTTTTCTAAATATAAGAGTAATATTTCGTATTCTAGTCATTCTTTCAGAATATTCCACAGACAGAGAAATATTTAGTCTAGATATGACTACGACTTCGATTCGATGTCAAATACGGCTTCTTTCTTTCGTAGTATGAAATATATTGAGGGTATAAATCTTGTTGAAGTCTATTTCTGGTCAGAAGTACACTCAATCATTGCGACTAGCGCAATTGATTCGCTTTTCTTTTATTTGCATTCTTAGAATCGGTGTTAAGAACGGAAAATAATAGAACAGTTTTACATACTGCAAACCGATCGTGACTTTAACTACAGTTTCATGTGTCATGATTTTATCTTTATTGTATCTGAACTTTTTGTCGAGCCGAATATCTTTTTCAGGATTTTATATTGAGAAAATTTTAGTTGAGAGAGCATAGACAGTAAATCAGTCATTCCTTAAGCGTTTCATCCACTTCGTATTTTTTACGACAAACGTCCGTTAAGGCTGTGAAAAAATTAAACAGCTTACGAGACAACCATAATTTAATTTCATAGTCGGTTGCAAATTGTCAGTAGTGGGATTTCAAAACTGATATTTTACGTATTGCACGCTTTTAGGACATATTTTTCCAGCCATGTTCGTCATGAGCAGCGTCGTCCGTTTACGAAATGAGGGCTCCACATGTTCACATCCGAGGTACTCTTCATTGAGGGCGCCTGAGTTCACTGTTACCAAAAATATTGGCCGTATGTACCTGCACGCGGCGCCGTGACTGATCAAATCATCACACGTCCGTCACTTCCTTACCGCCTCTATTATTTCCCAGCAGCGTGAATAATTGCACGATTGTTCCGATGCCCCCTCAAGTTTTTCTCGACGGAAAAGCTTGCATTGCGCAATTTTCCTAAGTAATATAGTTTTCTAATGAGTGCGACGTATATGCGTATATTCGTAATGCAGCGGTGTGGAGCACCAATATAAAGCAACACTGTAGCGTGGCAGTATAGAGCAGTTGAAAGAAGCAGTGTAGAGCAGCAGTGCAAAGCATCATGGTAGAGCAGCAGAGTAGAACAGCATGGTAGAGCAGCAGAGTAGAGCAGCAAAGTAGAGCAGCGTGGTAGAGCAGCAGAGTAGAGCAGCAGAGTAGAGCAGCATGGTAGAGCAGCAGAGTAGAGCAGCAGAGTAGAGCAGCAGAGTAGAGCAG